>BQNB010011853.1:0-12003 GCA_026074375.1 Tanacetum coccineum | reverse complement strand
TATTCTAGTTCTCACTTTTTATGGTCATAAGGAAGATGACTCCTTATAAATCACATGAATCTTGATCAAAAAGGGATCACCTAACGCAATGGAATATTTGCTCAAGTGTGTCAAAATACGGCCACTTTTTATTTTGGTTGACCTATATCAGTAGAAATATAATGGTAATTGCAGGTGTAAAAATTACACAAATCATTGTCTGATATGTAAAATTTACAAAAATGTCCAGAAATCAAAACAATAATTCCAGACATAGCCACAAAAAATGCCGCTCCAGCGTCAGGAGAAGGCACTAAGACAGTGCTTGAGCTGATACCACAACCACCACGGAAAGCGCCACGATAGCAGAAACTGAAGCTTTCTTCACAATGCTAACTTGCCATTTTCTTAGATGAAACTTTTTATGTATTTGTGAAAAAAGATGATTTAGGAATATTTGAGGGGTTGTGTTTGTGAATGCATATTTTGTGATGTAGTGTTATGTTTTTTATAAGGAAGAAATAAAAGTGACAGGTTGTTTTTTAATTGTTTAATTTTGGTTTAAGGGTGGAGTTAACACATGGGTACATGTTTTTGGTAATCATGAGCTTTCAAACGGCTGCATTTATTTAGAGACGTCTACAGCTGTAGCATGATAGTCTACATTTTCATATAACATTAGCCCAAGAGCACATTCAATTACTGGATACTATAAAATAGGCTGCAATGAAACATGGGTATGTATCGCTTATGGTCACTAAAAAACTATAGTTTAGTTCATGCATTTGGTTTGTGTGGCAGAAAAGTGGAACACATCGGTTCTTTTCGAGGTTAGAAATTGGAAGGGTGCTGAAGTGATGCAAAAGGGCAAAGCACTTCTCAAGTGGTGGAAGATTTATTGTGGTTGCGTATTTGTGCTAATCTGCTAATTGTTCACATGACATGTGGATACTAACGCGAGCTTGGTAAGTTCCTTTACTTTATTTATTATCATCTTGTGTGAAACATAAATGCGGATGAAATTTTAGTTCATGATGTGTTACCTAACTTGGCCTAAAAGTTCTGCAGGGTTTATGTAAAAACTTTTTTGAATTTATTAGATTTTCAATTCATACGCAAGTCTATCAAATAAGCTGTTTTCTTTTTTACATAATGATGCAGAATCCAAAGAATAGGGACTGCTGGTGTCAAAAATTTAGCTAGCTATGTGGGTATGTTTCTTTATCTAATTTTAAATAATTTCGTTATAAGTTTATACTATACGAGAATTCATTTTAACCCTTTTTTGGCATGTTCAAAATGGTGTATGTACAATGTATTTATCACCTCCCAAATGAAAATTGATATCCCATAACCTTATGCTTTTGAGTGTTTGTACGGAGTCAAATAGCTTATTTAAGCTGTGTTTTGCTGTAGGATTTCAGTCAGTGTGACGTTAAAAGGTGTACATGACGCAAACTTGCTAGGTTTGGGTTTTTAAAAGTAAGTGTTCTAGCATAATCCTTTGATTTAACTAACTAATGTCCCTTCTCATTTAAGATTATCCATTTATATTTCACCCGTTTGATGATTGAGCACTTACGCAGGAATTGCGAGTAGGAAATGGTTTCAGAGGCGTAGCTTTAAGGTAACTCTTCTTTTTCTTGTTGGTTCATTTGTATGACTTTTACACATGTTAACTAAAGGTAGTTTAACATGTGTATTATTTAGTTGCTTTATTGATTTATAATTATGAATTTTTGGTGTTTCAGTCCTGTTGGACAGCAGTGCATATCAAGGGAAGATTCAGACCTGATAACAAGGAAAGGTTTAGCGGTTGTAGATTGTTCATGGGCACAATTGGATGATGTTCCTTTTACAAAGCTATGATGTCCTGCTCCACGTTCTCTTGTTAAGCAAATTTAAAGGTATATCAATAGGAAAGTATAAGTTTATGGTAGACACTATTTTTCATCGACAAAGATTTAGGCCCTGCACACAATAGATTTATTATGTGAAAAAGACGAGATTTACATATACATTTGATGTTTTCTGCTGCACGCAATATATTTATTATGTGAAAAAGACGAGATTTACATATACATTTGATGTTTTCTGTTGCACACAATAGATTTATTATGTGAAAAAGATGAGGTTTACGTATACATTTGATGTTTTCTGCTAAAAAGGTACACCTCAACCATTTAGTCATTTTTCATCTCTGCGTCGTTCATCAGAAGTAAAATATAGTATATTTGTTTTTAAGCTATTGGAATGGCACCACACGTTAGAAAGTGATTGTTTCACCACTAATTCTGAAAGAAGGCTACTTCTTTTCTATAGCTGAACTATACTTTTAATTTTTGTTTAGATTCATTGTGCAGATAAATAAGTTTATTGTGAAGGTTTGGTGATGTGAATTCACTTTAAGATTGATGTTAAACCACGATACATGGTTTGCGAATGTAGATTGAAAAAACCTTAAAGAATTATTGTTTTTGTAATAAATTTGCTATCTTAAACCTTTGGATTTCACACTGTTTTATAGATACTATTATGACAGTTGAAGGGTTTGAGAGTTTCGGACATAAAGTCATTTTGAAGGTGGTGCTACGCGAAGAGCGGCCACGACCGCTAACATTCCGGTTATTAATGTTGTGGTTGTACCAGGACAACATCCTACTCAGGTATTCCAATTTTCACTTTAACGGCTTATGGCAGATGTTCCCTATTTATATCATGAATTCTTATTCAAAATAGGCCACCAACACAATGGAATATTAGCTCAAGTGTGTTGAAATACAACCATTTTTCTATTTGGTTAACCTATATCAGTTCTCAGTACAAAATATAATCGGTAATTTAGGTGTAAAAATTACACAATCATTGTCTATCTGTAAAATTTATAAATAGTAAGAAATCAAAACAATAATAAAAGAATGAAACCCAAAGTTAGTTCTAAAAGAGCAATAAATGATAAATAAGCTTAAATGGACCAATACAAATCCGACATTGTGACAGAAAATGCGACTCCAGCGCTAGAGAAGGTGCTAAGGCGGATGCTTGAGATTGAACTGCAGCCATCCGCGGAATAGGCTCCACTAGGATAGCAGAACTGAAGGCTTCTTCACAATAATATCTTGGGCCATTTTATTAGCGATGAAATTGTTTTATGTATTTATGAAAAAATGGATTTATGGAATATTTGAGGGTTGTGTTTGTGAATTCTTTTTTGTGATGTAGGTTATGGTTTTATATAGGGGCAAAAATTAAAAAGTAACAGGTTGGTGGGTTTTTTTATTGTTTTCATTTTGTTTTTAGGGTGGAGTTAAACATATGTTAACATGTTTTGGTAACATGAGTTTCATAACGCTTCATTTATTTAGAGAAGTGTACAGCTTTAGCAAGGATATGTCTAGATTTTCATATCTTTTGTTCTCGTCTTCTCATTATAACCAGATATATAACATGTCTGCAATGAAACATGGGTATGTATCGCTTATGGTTACTAAAAAACTATAGTTTAGTTCATGCATTTGGTTTGTGTGGAAAAAAAGTGGAACGCATCAGTTCTTTTCGAGGTTAGAAATTGGAAGGTGCTGAAGTGGATGCAAAAGGGCAAAGCACTTCTCAAGTGGTGAAAGATTTATTGTGGTTGCGTATTTGTGCTAATCTGCTAATTTTTCACATGACATGTGGATACTAACGCGAGCTTGGTAAGTTCCTTTACTTTATTTATTATCATCTTATGTGAAACATAAATGCGGATGAAATTTCAGTTCATGATCTGTTACCTTACTTGGCCTAAAAGTTTTGTAAAGCTATCCCAAACACCCCCTTAAATGTAATTTGGAATTTGTTGTGGCAGATTGTTAGTAATAGGGAGCTTAGATTAGCTGTTTAGCATGTAAAATGATCATGCGTATATGAGTGTATGTAAACATGTGTCTAAACTATAAGGTTTTAATACAAGAACAAGTGCTTCTTTTGGTTTAATCTTTATCTTACTGCTACCAATTTGAGATAAACAGCCAATAAAAACCCCAAGCTCTACTAACTGATGTAGGCTGGAATAATGTGGATTTAGTGAATAGAGGCTTTGTTACGCGTCATAGTTGGTCTTGACGTAGAACTTTGGGCTTCACCTCTCGGCAATTAGAATGCGCACTAACGATAGGTGGTGTATTTTGTGCTAGGTTTAGGTTTTTGAAAGTAAGTGTTCTAGCATAATCCTTCGATTTAACTAACTAATGTCTCTTATCATTTAAGATTATCCATTTGAGCTTATCAAGTGTATACCTTTATATTTTACCCGTTTGTTGATTGAGCACTTGCACAAGAATTGCGAGTAGGAAATCGTTTCGGAGGCGTAGCTTTAAGGTAACTCTTCTTTTTCTTGTTGGTGCATTTGTATGACTTTTACACATGTTAATTAAAGGTAGTTTATCATGTGTATTATTTAGTTGCTTTATTGATTTGTAATTATGAGTTTTTGGTGTTTCAGACCAGTTGGACATCAGTGCATATCAAGGGAAGATTCAGACCTGATAACAAGGAAAGGTTTGGCGGTTGTAGATTGTTCATGGACACGATTGGATGATGTTCCTTTTACAATGGCTATGTTGTCCTGTTCTATGTCTAATGTTAAAACAAATTTAAGGTTTATCACAATAGTCTAGTAAAGTTTTATGGTAGTACACATTTTCATCCGACAATGATTTAGGCCCTACACACATAGATTTATTATTGTTAAATAAGTTGTGATTTACATATATTTTGTTGTTTTTGGCGAACACAATAGATTTATTATGTGTAAAAGACGAGATTTACATATTAATTTGATGTTCTTTTGCTGCACACAATATAATTTTTATGTGGAAAAGACGTGGTTTTCGTATACTATTTGATGTTTGCTGTTTTTAAGGTACAACCACTCTTTTTGTCATTTTTAGTTCTAGTCGTTCATCCGAGTATATATATTGTATATTAGTTTTTAAGATATTGGATTGGCACCCCACGTTAGAAAGTGCTTGTTTCACATTAATTCTAAAAGAATGCGGCAGGGGTGGGTGGGATGGGGCTGTGGGGGTTGTGGTGGGTGCGGGTGTGGAGTGGGTTGGGGGGATGGCCGGTGCGGGTGGTGTGAGGGTGGGGGGGGAAGGGGGGGTTGTTCTTGCTTGTTATAGCTGAACAAGACTTTAATGTTGTTTAGATGACCAATGTGCAGATATATAAGTTATAGTATGATGGTTTTTGTGAGTGAATTCACATTGGAGATTGATGTTTAACAAAAGATACATGGTTTGCGAATGTTGATCGAAATAAAACTTAAAAAATTGTTGTTTTGTAATAAATTCGATATCTTAAACCTTTGGATTTCACACGGTTTTATAGATACTATTATGACAGTTGAAGGGTTTGAGAGTTTCAGACAAAAACTCATTTTGAAAGTGGTGCTGCGCGGAGAGCGGCCACGACCGCTAACATTCCGGTTATTAATGTTGCGGCTGTACCAGGACAGCATCCTACCCAGGTATTCCAATTCTCACTTTGTACTGTCTTCAGGCAAATGTCTCCATATAAATCACATGAATCTTGATCAAAAAAGGCCCACCCAACACAATGGATATTTCGCTTAGTAGTATTGAAATACATACCATTTTCTATTTGTTGACCTATATCAGTTCTTGTACTAGAATATTATGGTAATTATAGGTGTAAAATTTACACAAATCATTGTCTCATATGTAAAATTTACAAATATGTAAGAAATCAAAAGAATAATAAAAAGAATGAAAACCAAATTTAGTTCCTAAAGAGAGCAACAAATGATAAAAGCATAAACGGCCTAATCACATTTCTAGACATTGTGACAGAAAATGTCGCTCCAGTGTTAGGAGAAGGCGCTAAGGCGGTTGCTTGAGTTGACACTGCAGCCACCGCGGAAAGCTCTACGATAGCATAAACTGAAGCTTTCGTCACAATGCTAACATGGGCCATTTTATTAGATGAAATGTTTTATGTATTTGTGAAAAAAATGATTTAGGAATATTTGAGGGGTTGTGTTTGTGAATTCATATTTTGCGATGTAGTGTTATGGTTTTATATGGCTAAAATAAAAGTGACAGGGTTTGTTTTGAATTGTTTCATTTTGTTTTTAGGGTGGAGTTAAAACATAGGTACATGTTTTTGGTAATCATGAGCTTTCAAACAGCTTCATTTATTTAGAGACGTGTACAGGTGTAGCATGATATTCTAGATTTTCATATCTTTTGTATGTCGCCTTCTCATTATAACCAGATACTATAAAATAGGCTACAATGAAACATGCGTATGTATCGCTTATGGTCACTAAAAAACTATAGTTTAGTTCATGCATTTGGTTTGTGTGGCAGAAAAGTGGAACACATCGGTTCTTTTCGAGGTTAGAAATTGGAAGGTGCTGAAGTGGATGCAAAAGGGCAAAGCACTTCTCAAGTGGTGGAAGATTTATTGTGGTTGCGTATTTGTGCTAATTTGCTAATTGTTCACATGACATGTGGATACTAACGCGAGCTTGGTAAGTTCTTTTAATTTATTTATTATCATCTTATGTGAAACATAAATGCGGACGAAATTTCAGTTCATGATCTGTTACCTTACTTGGCCTAAAAGTTCTGTAAAGCTATCCCAAGTACCCCTTTAAATGTAATTTGGAATTTGTTGTGGCAGGTTGTGAGTAATAGGGTTCTTAGATTAGATGTTTAGCATGTAAAATGGTCATGCGTATATGAGTGTATGTAAATGTGTGTCTAAACTATAAGGTTTTAATACAAGAACAAGTGCTTCTTTTTGTTTAATCTTTATCTTACTGCTACCAATTTGAGATAAGAGTCAATTGTGCATCGTGACATGAAAAATCCCCAAACTCTACAAACTAATGTAGGTTGGAATAATGTGGATTTAGTGAATTGAGGCTTTGTTACGCGTCATAGTTGGTCTTGACGTAGAACTTTGGGCTTCACCTCTCGGCAATTAGAATGCGCACTAACGATATGTGGTGTATTTTGTGTTTTGTAACTATCAATTATTGATTTAAATTTATGGATAATTGGGTTTTGTGAGCTATATCAGTAGGTAGTTGATTGGTGAAAAAAAGAAGAAAAGACTTTAGCTCTGTGCAACTACAACGTTCTTAACTCCCATAATCGTCATAATCATACTGCTATTTGTGAGAATCATTCATCCCTATATAGGGTAATTTTTGTCTTTGTTTTGTTTATTGTACTACACAAATCGAAAATTGGTAGCAAACCCTAGCTGGAAAACTGTTGAATCTTTAGTAATTTGGTACTTGTTGAGTAACTGTTATGGTCAAAAACCATTTTGATTACAATCTCAAGCTAGGCTTTAGTCATAAAACTTAATTAATTTATAGATCCCTTATTTTATAGGTATAATTACATATGAATATATAGTTATCACTCTGAAATCGAGACACGGTTGTCTCTTGTTCCTTAAAATAATATGATTTTCATGTTCAAAGTCTGGCGTTGGCGATCAATCCGTTCTGCAATTAGAATATAGTTTGAGTAACATGTGACGGTTACTGTATGTGGATAATCAGGTAATTCATCCTTGTTAACTGTATTATCCAACTTGTTGTAGTAGTTTAAAAAAAGGTGTGTACAATGTGGATGGTATACTTAAATAGAAAATGAGGTTGCATATGAAGATGATTTAGTGGGGGGTTGTAGCATCTTCTTTTTAATTCAAAATAGAACCAGGTTGATGAAATGTTCTATTGTCCCGTCAAGTAGTTCAAGTCTTTGAATACGCGACATGGATCATGTCTTATACAATAGGTTAGCAGATCGCTGAATTAGGGGTTCACGTCTTCATATTTTTTCAAGAAAGCACCTTAAATAGTTTTCAAATTGGTTTGTGAGAAGATCAAGGTTGAATTGCAACATTGGTTATGGGATATGAAGAAACATTAGGAAACAGATAAGTTGTTTTTTTTGTCTCTGCAAAGCGAGTTTTAAATTGGGTCTGCTGCAAGTTGAGGTTTAAATTGTCTATAGTATGCTGGTTCATGGTTCAAAAGTCTGTTTTTGAGAGACTTCAGTTTCAGTAATTATGCAGTTCATTCATGTGAGCTTCTGTGATTGCAACACATTTCAGCAACGATTATTGCCACCTTTGGAGCAGCTCTCAATGTTGTAGAAGAGATAATTGTGTCACCTATTGAAGTTGATATGGATATACAGAAGGCGCGAGAGAAATATACAAAATAGAAGCAACGATATCCACTTCCACTTAATAATCTTCTTAAGCATTGTATCTAGAAGTCATGATGGAAAACATACAATCTCTTATATGGAATTAAATCTGTGACTTGCGTGTTATCCATGTTGACAATAGATAATCATAGTTTTCTTGAGTATTTATTCCTTTTTTTCATGTTTAGTTTAAGCTTCATCACACAACACATTTAAGCCATCGAATCCTTATGTTTTTAATTGCCCTCTATACCTGATGAGCAATATAACATAAAAAGCTAAAAAAATATAACGAGCCACAAATCAACTAAATACACAATGCGATCATCAAAAATCTTTGACTTATACGATTGCTTAAACAATATAAACTGATATAAGAAAGTTCAATAAAAACATATGACTTGACGACAACTTTTAATAATTAGTTATCTAGGAAGTTTAAAGGTACAATAAGTAATATTTGGTTCAAAAAATATTTCATTCTCTGTTCGCTAAGCCAAACAAAAGATTCAATACTAGCCCGATTCATTGTTTTGATTCTAATAAGTAAATCTTCCAAGGGATCATTCTCATTCTCTACAATTCCATTCTTCTACTACAATTCCACTCTGTATGATTCCATCGTACCAAACACCCCCTTAGAGTTTCAGCGACCGGTTATGTTGTGTTCTCTATTGTTTCCATCATCATCATCTCGATCATGTTTTCAAATGAAATGCCGCTAAGAATGTCAGCCACTATGCGTGGGTACTCGCCTACGGTAATTACGACGATACAATCATATGATGTTAACTTAA
The DNA here is from genome assembly GCA_026074375.1 of Tanacetum coccineum. Lineage (NCBI taxonomy): Eukaryota > Viridiplantae > Streptophyta > Magnoliopsida > Asterales > Asteraceae > Tanacetum > Tanacetum coccineum. The sequence goes on along the minus strand of BQNB010011853.1, from coordinate 2,987 downwards.
AACACACAGTATTTGGTATAAATACATAATTGAAAAAGTTATGTCAAAACCCCGTGCGTGCAAAACAAAGCACGATATAGTCTGTCAATCGCAATTACAAAACGAAACACAACCACAATAACGCATATCTATTTATCGGCTGCTAGAGATTTTTCGTGCGTGCACGGGTATTCGCCTAGTTATATAAAAAAATGCCACTATATAAAACATACAAAACAACTTTACCAAATTTAATCATAACTAAACGAAGAATCATATTACGCAAATAAAGAATTAATTCAACAAAAGTTCTACTCTAAACTTTTGTAATTAATCAAATAATTCACGTAATATTCACATTCATATACAAAAACACACGAACGTTCATACATATAAATATTAGCATAATACCATTACTATCATGCATGTAATCCATGGTTGACAATTTATTGCAAGATAAATAAGCAATAATATAGATAAAAAAATCTAAAACGCAAATATAATCATAATATTCGAATAAGAAAATCATGTAAAATCTGTCCATAATTAAGATTTCCATATTATGTGAACCAAATGGTAATCTTATTTCTCTAAATAATTTTCTAAAATAAATTTCACATAAAAACAAGAAAATAATACATATATAGGCGACATTTTTTACATATTATTTATGTTTTTATGTAATTACTACGCTATATGAGAGGCTTTCCTGATGCCACTGTTGGAAATCGTTATCTAAATAACCTAATATTAGATTAATATAAAACGTGCTATCGCAAGAATATAGATCACTAAATAGCATATATAATTAACCATAAAAAACATAAACAAGTAAACATACCTTTAGCAACCAAGCTAGTGACGAATCAAAAGACACTTCGAGTACACGCACATGTTAAAAATTGTGAACCAAACACTACTTCTAGTTACTAAAATAAATAACCTCTATGTGTATCCACACTACACGTCAAACGATATCACTCGAATGCTAGTTCTTGGCCAACGAACAACTAACACAAGAAAATTTGAAACCAAAAAACCCTAAAGGGTTGTTTGTTTCATTCGACTAAGAGGGGAGAAAGAGAAAGAGAGATAAGAATAATTATCTCTAATAGGGTCCTACTTATATCCTAAGTGAATTTAAAGTTTACCAAATAATACATCACCTGGAGGAAAAATAACTCAAAACCCATTCCAAAAACCCCCCAAAATGGGCTTAGGCCAGGTCGAAGACAAGCCAAATACCCCTTGGTGTTGACTTTTAGAAGTTTTCTAATATATATTGTTAATTACATTTAATTGTCTCATTTAATTAAAAAGCCTTTATACATAATTATTCCATAAACGAACTAATTTAACGACCGTGTAGTGTTCAATCTGTCAAATCATAAATAATATAAATAATAAATATACAAATATATTACTATAAATATTAATAGAATGATATTCAAGTGTAAACGTGTGTGACCTCGTAGGCTCACGTATTTCCAGCTGTATAAATATCCGTATGACATGAGCATAAACCAACAGATCTCAGGGTTCTTCCAAATTCCTATTGCCTCGAAAGATCAGAGAAAAATATGTTTACCTGCCCATATGGAACCTTTGCGTACATAAAATGCATTCGTATTATGCAAACGCTCTAGCCACATTTTAGCTTTACATGAAAACCATATTTCCCTGAACTAAGCGGTGGATACATGTGAGTAATCATGGAACGAGTTATCCGTTATTGTAGTTTCCATCGACCACGTGTCTAAAAAAACCCAACAGAGAAAATGCTAAAGAGATGTGAAGAGACCAACCTTGTATTGAACTAGGAGAGAAAGCCACATCAATGGTAAAAGAAGTGAATCGTTCTCGTCATAAGTCTCCGTATCAGAAACGAGGTGGATAAATGAAAAGATGAATCAATCTCTAAATTACCATATCTCACGAACGTGAAAGCCATTTGAAGATTCCTGGTCATGCAGGCTTCTACAGAAGGTTCATAAAGGAATCTCACATGTCGCACACACCAAGACCCAACACTCATTAAAATGCCCCCCTTCAATAACTCCTAAAGAATGCAAAAAGCCGTTCGCCAAGCTAAAACAAGAATTAACACGGGCCCCCATCATGATTAAACCGGATTGGTCATTGCCATTTGAAATCATGTGCGACGCAAGTGACTACGCTGTCGGAGCAGTACTAGGGCAAAGGAAAGACAAACACTTTCAGCCTATAATTACGCCAACAAAATGATGAATGAAATAAGTCTTGGCCTATTATGATCTTATCCAACAACTAAAAAAAGAGACTTATGTGTCCTACACTAATAACCAAAAAAGAGCTTTTGGTCTGTCCGTCATCCTCGTTCGAATAATTCTGACAGTAAGTTGTGACCTAACCAAAACTATGCGTCTCCAACTTATAACTCTGCCAAACGGAGATCTCTTCACAATACAAGATGAAAAGCCTCGACTGATAAGGTGGAGCATGCTACTCCTGGAATTTGATATCAAAATCCATGATAAGAAGGGCACCAAGAACCTCGTTGCCGATCACCTCTCCTGACTTGAAAACCCCGACATTGGAAAGCTGACGCAAGCAGATATTAATGGACTTATTTACCTTATAACAACTAATTACTATCTCTAATAAAAGGAACGAACCTTGTATGCTGACTACCGCTAATTAACCTGCCAGCCTAGTAGCCGAGTACTACCTTCCCGTTCTACCCGCCAGTAAAAGAAAAAGTTCTTTAACGATCTAAGGCATTACTTATGGGATGAACCATTCTTATTCAAGCAATGTGCGGATCAAATCATACAAAGATGTATCGCTGGAAGTGAGGCAGTGATGTGGAGGTTGTGAAGACTTTACAAGAATCTTTACAATCCCCTAAGCAATGTACTTAACCGTTGTAGTGTAGTAAGGCAAGACTCGGGGTTGTTATCATTCTCTAGGGTAATAGGTTAGGAAGGCTAGAACACGGTCTAACAGAATTCTAAGGGGTTGAGAGAAGA
>BQNB010011852.1:9898-80453 GCA_026074375.1 Tanacetum coccineum | reverse complement strand
TCTTAAAAGAAGTAGAAATATTTGATAATAGAGGTACACATAGGTATGATGATTCCTTTAGATAGTCAGTATCTTGTAGGAAGAAATGTCTACTTCCGGGACTTAATTGACTTTGGTGTTGCGGTATCAAATTCTTGAAAGGGTTAACTGTGTACTTCAGATATCTGGGCTTTATACATCAAGACTGCTTGACACGGCTGCAAGAAAGCTCTAAATCTACTCAAGAAAGGATTGCTGGTTTAGAGGGAAGCTAAGACAACTTTTATGAAGAGAATACGGGGAAGACCTACGGCTGCTTCAAAGAACCATATGACTTTATCATATGTTGTTCCCATCTTTCAGGTCAAACCTCGCACATAATATTTTTGTGAATTTGTAAATATATATAGTGATAGACTTGCATTAGGCATATATATTGTGTTTGAGTACGAATTTTTCATGAATCTTTCATTAAATATAATACCCTCATAAATTGAGGGGGAGCATTAAAATGTTCCGAATACGGCTTGTGAATAATCAGAACATTGTTCTCCCATAATCTTTAATATATTTGAATCAATTGATATCTAAAATATCAAGAGATTTGAAATTTTTGCTAAGGGGAGAAAATGTGATTAAAATATATGGCTAATAATGTGATCTTTTAGAACTCAAGTGTACGCTTTCCCACATATGTGCTAAATTCTTTCGATTAATCGATGCACATATGAAGGGGGAGCAAATGGTTACGTGATGGAAAGTGTGGAAATACCAAAGACCGATCATTTATCTTACTGAATTGGAGTTATAAGGTGGTTAAGTTTAGGTATACATTCCCATGATCCAGCCAAAACCGGAGGGATCTACCAAGGGATATTCCATTAGTTAGAATAGAAGTCCTTAGGTATGATGAAAAAAGGAGTAAAAGTGTGTAAAAGGGGAGAGTGCCGACTGAGATGGAGCTAGTACTGGAACAAACCCAACAAGGTTCTAGTCATGAAGTCTCGATAATCGCTGAAGGGGTTAAAAAGAAAAGTTAAGATAAAGGGTGAAAAGAAAGAAGCCCTCCTTACACTTAGGCAGAAACCGAGTCAGTACATCTGCTGTCAGAATCACAAAGATGATTGCTGACATTGAAGACTGACATCATGAACCCAGTGATGCAATGCACAACCCTCCCTAGCCACTCAGAATCTCTCAAAAGATTTCTGTTTCATTTCTCACAGAGATTACACGCATTTCTATCAGCTTTCTCACTCCGAGTTAGTTGGTATTGAAAAGGTGGCAGTCTGCTCTAGCATCCTATCACTAAAACCAAAGTGCACTATTGAGTCTAGAGCCAAAATATCATCTATAAATCTCATTAGGACACTATCCAAATGTATTTGTTGCTTACACATTGTGAAAACAAGTAATAACATAAGAGTCCTACACATCATCCTTGTGATTTTGCTAGAACATCAGAGTGACTCTTAAAAGTGTCACAGTGAAGATGGAAATCCTGCTTGAGCCAACATCAAACAAGCTCTTGGTAGGTGACTTGTGAGATCCTACACAGATCAAACTTATGATACTGGATATCGATTCGGTCCAGCTTATGAATTGACGAATGAATTTTAAAAAAGATAAAATTGTTGGTGTGTCATAAAAACTGTTTGCATCTTGACACACTGACTGATTTTCTAAATCAATTTTCAATCTTATGTCCATGGAAAGCCTCACAAGGGTATCTAGGCATAGGAAAGCTGAACACGAATTGACGGCTTAATTGGGAAGATAGTAACTTACCGGTTCACTCTTACTGTGTTGTCTGCTTTGAGACGCTTCGGTAATGAGAACGGCTAGTGCAGCCGCAAAACCCTGTCAAAGAGATTCTTCAGAATTCTACCTGATCACAGGCAGTATTTATACTGAGAAACGGGGAACCATGGTTGTTACAACCGTATTTGATGAAGTGACAAAGCCACTTTCATCCATATATGTTGTTTATCACTAACCTATTTATGCAGGTTTCCTGACAGAGGTAGCAGTTTCTCGATGACGAGTCGAAGCCAATACCACATGCTCATACTCGACCGACATATATAAAGACATCATGAAAGCTCAAGTACATGATTCAAGACTTCCGTTACTCTGATACCGTACGTCTTTCTTGAAGTGACGAAGTGTTAAAGTCAAAGAATTTCAAAGAAATTTCCGTCACTCTGATGCTGAACGTCTTTCTCGAAGTGACAAAGTGTTATAGTTAAAATTTTTCAAGAAATATGTCTTATTCAAGCTTTTTAGACCAAGTATGAGCATGTCGGTCCAAAAGTCACAAGTTCATAAGATGGCAAAGATTACAAGATGGCGAAAAGAGATTATGCTTGGTTGATGATTTCAAGATGCTCAAGATCACATACATGATAAGCTTAAGAAACAAGCTCAAGCCTAAAGTTTAAATATCACTATAACATGTTAACAAGATGAAATTAATGAAATCAAGTCTGCGAGCACAAGTTTGAAGACCTACATAGTATGCTAGGTTTACGAATTTGTAAAATGAAGTGACCTCCCTTGGGGGAAGATTGTTAGGAACACGAAAAGTGTCGGTCACTTCCATTATATCGGTAGATAGCTGGTAAAGTAATATTTGGAAACTAGATAGGCTAGTTAGGAAAAAGCCCATGGACTCAAGCCATATCCGGTCTAACTCTTTGTATAAATACTCCCTCCACACATGAAGAAGGTGTTGGTTGGTTCATTTTTACACTTAATCTAATCTTTCTTTCTTTGTTACTTCTCTCACTAGAACCATCCTCCCATCTACTTTCTCTCTCTAGATTTCTTTCTTGTTCTTTGGTGTTATAGATTACTAGTATTCTACAGTTTTCATAAGAAATTTTGGTTGAAGTTAGGATTTGATTTTTTGTTCATCTTCATTCACATACACTCAAGGTTATCATAAAACACTATACTTTCATTTCTATTATTTTCATACATAATATTTATTATCTTATTAATTCACCATCTAGTTTATTTTATAAAAGAAAACAAAGATTGTACATAATTAAGTAAATATATATTCATGGTGAAAATGTGTAAAAATATGTTAGAATGCAATAATACATTTTATTTGGTATATTACAAGTGTTGGTTAATTTATAAAATTAATTATTGAATTAATTGTTACAAATTTATGTATATAGTTTTATAAATAAATAATTGTTCTAGACATTTTTATAAACACATTAGAAGTGAAATAGATGGATTATAATTTAGTGGACTTTAATTATATGAAACATGTTGTATTGGTTCATTTAGAGGACTTGAAATTATAAAAAACATGGTAAAAATTCATAAAAACAAAAGTTATATATATTAATTTCGGACATAATGTATTTTCTATTTCGACACGATTTTCTAGACAGTTTATAAACATAATAATGTGTTAGTACGTCTTAAGATGATTTCATACATATAAAGAACTCGAAAAACGGAGTTAAAACGAAAGAGATATGAATTTTACAAGATTACCGGTAAATATAAAAAGTTGACAGCTTTTGAAACTGTGAGAAAACTTTGAGAATCTGATCGGATTATAAAACTGGATTTTGAGGGCTTTCGAGTCTGATTCGGCTTAATTATAAAACTTCAAAGTTGTCGGGAATGATGTTTTACTTTAAGATCGTGAGTTTCGAGGTCTAAATATGTGTTAAAATGAGTAAATCAACTTGAAAACTAGATAACTTTTATATAAAATTTTCTGCACAGTTTTATAAAAATACACAAGCTGTTAGGAATTTAAAATAGGGATTGCGAGTGTTTTTTGATCCGTTTAGACTATAAAAACCTTACGAAATAATGTAGTATTACTTATATAATATTTATACATGCTTTTAACTTTATAAATATTATTTTTTAAATTTATATAAACTATATAAAGTACCGATACAAAAATAATAAAAATATTAAATCAAGCATTATCGATGATAATTATTTATCGAACAAGGACAATATTTTTCAAGTACATTTACATAGACATTTAATGACGAACATAACTTAAATATTGTTTCAACACTTATAAACAAAACAAAACTCTTAGGTGGTGATATAACTTAATAATGTACATTGTTGTATTTATTTTAAATACATTACACTTATACGACCTATAATTAATTAGGTTGCATTTCGGATCATACTTGACGTCTCACTTCATTGATTTTCTATAATCAATACATTTTACTTGAGGTGAGTTTATAGCCCCGCCTTACATATTTACAATGTTTACAAATCTCGGGGTGAGATACATGTTATATTTAACAAAGGGACGCAAATACATTTTAAACAATTTATGAGGTTGCCTAAGTAGCGATAACGCACTATGCACACTATCATGAACTGTTAATTACTTATGTAAGCGTGAATGTTATAAATTTATCTATTTGGGATTGACATCCCCGTTCGGGCGAGTAGCACTTGCTAGTTTCGGTGAACCGAAATGACGAACGTATACCATGTCGGACTTCTTGGATGTTGCGGGTTGCACATCTACATTAGGTACAATTATGTGTATTAACTTACATACATTGTTGAGCTTTAGTGTCATGAGCTTAGTGCATTCAAAATTACATTTTTGTGATATTGTATGTGTTACATTATTGCACCATTTAGATCTTGTAGTCTAATATCATTTACTTACATAAACCTATGAATTCACCAACTTTATGTTGACAGTTTTAAACATGTTTTTCTCAGGTAATTAAGTGCATGCTATATGGATAGAATTTTGGGAGCACTATTTGCAAGTCACATTTTGGAGTCTCATATTTACGAAAGATTTACTGCATTACTTTTGGGGACACTTGTTATGTATTAAAATCTTTACGTCTTTCATATTGGTGAACAATTAAAGCATCGTGCTTTTGTAACAAACTTTGAAGTTAAATTAATGTATCTTTCAAAACAACTCATTTAGAGGTCGTTCTCTCATATCTTATGCAATATATTCATGAAGTAACGCTCCCGGACATTATTCTATTGCGACCCATTTTGGAGGTGTTATAGATTGGTATCTAGAGCCAAGGTTATAGAGAACTAGATTGCATATCTTACCTAGACTATCACCGTTTTCATAAACATTGCATCACATAAAACTTTTTCACAAACATACACTATTTGTTTGCATTGACTGCTTACATGATCTATATACGTGTTTATATATATTACGTATATTACTACACTTGTCTTATATAACGAGGTTTGTCACCCGCGCACTGCCGCGAAGCGCGCGGGGATATTTTTTTCAGCGGACTGATAATGCCAAGTACTATTTTTTAGCGATTGGGACTCACCTTGCAACGAACCGATAACCCTAAAGACTGTTTCCGTAAACATTTTAAAATATATATTAAACTTCAATATTTTTTATAAAATCGTACGCATGCCAGAACCATTGCAATATTGAGCTCGTTTTGTTCGCAATTCGGCGATCTTTTCAGCGACATTTTTTTCCGAATGAATCGATAGATATGCACTCTGTAATTGACGAATAAAGTTTATTTTATTGAAAAGTCGTAAGTAGATGAAAGTTGATGGTGCGCTTTGAAAATTGAGTTTTTAAAAATATGAAAGAAAAACGTAAATAGGTTAAAGTTCAGGATGCGTTTTGGAAAGTCGATTTTTAAATATATATATTAAACTGTAACATTTTTTATAAAATCGTACGCATGTCAGAAGCGGTGCAATATTAGGCTCGTTTTGTTCGCAATTCGACGATCTTTTCAATGACATTTTTTACCGAATTAATCGGTAGATATGCGCTCCATATTTGATAAATAAAGTTTGTTATATAAAAAAGTCGTAAATAGGTTAAAGTTCAGGGTGCATTTTGAGAATATATAAAAAAAACTCTCAAATTGCGTGCGTGGGGGAATATTTATTCCTTTGGCACTTTTCATGAGCATACTGCTCTTTTATATATATTTATAATATACTTATATAAATTATTTTGATTGTCACAGCAATTATGTCAACGTCATCTTCACATGCTACAGTTACCTACACGTCAATATCTACCGACAATGACCTACCACCTTGGAGCTTTCATCTGGTGGATGTTGATGAGCCAAAGGCACCACCATTACCTGTACCTACTCCAGCATACCCGAAGTACTTGACTTCATCTGATGATGAGGTACTAGCAGAGGATCAGCCACTGCATGCTGATGCTTTACCTACTGCTGATTCATCCCGGCACAAGCTGACTACAGAGTCGATCAATGGATGACTTTAGGATGGGGGGGGAAAAGGGGAGGGAACTGAGATGGATCCTATTAATTATGCTGATGATGATTATGAGGAGGAGGAGGAGCACCTAGCTCCGGCCGACTCCGCACTACCTGTATCTGATTCTATTCCTTCCTCCGAGGAGACAAAACCTTTTGAGACTGATGAGTCTGTAGCCACACCACCACCACCTAGATCACCACAAACTATCATTCCATTATCTCATACCAGACTCTGTAGGGCACGGATATCTGTTCGACCCCATACTCCTCCATCACCATCCACTAAGGCACGTATTGCCGAGTATGCTTCTGCACCTACACCTCCATCACCACCACCATCTCCACTTACACAACTATCATTCCCACTCCTTAGGATTCCATCCCCGCCACTACTATTACCACCTACCCGACCCCTACATACTAGCCCTACCTATGATCGTACACCATTAAGTTATAGAGTAGTCATGGTTTAGTTGAGAGCTGCATCACCATCCACCTACCATCCACTACTGCCATCAGAGATACCATCACCACCATTGCCCTTACCATCACCTGACCGCAAAGATTCTATTCCCGAGGTTGATATGCTGCCTCAGAAGAGGACTTGTTTTACTGCTTCATCTCATAGGTTTAAGATTGTAGAGAGTTTGGCTGTGGCTGCCGCTATGCAGAATGGGTCTGCTTTGGCTCGTGGTGTTGATTATGGATTCATAGATACTTTGGATGCTAGTATTTGAGCAACTGATGAGAGAGTGATGACCTCCTTAGAGGAGGTCAACGAGAGGATGACCGACCTTGCTGCCACTCACATGTATGACAGTGAGCAGTTTTATACGCGTCATCAGGATGCTCAGGATGACCGACCACTACTAAAGGCTCGCATATCCACACTTAAGAGATAGAGAGGCGATATTTTTGCTCTATGTCCTTTTCTTATGAGTGAGAGGCTCGTTATGCTCGTTAGGCATGGGCTTATTTTAAGGATATGAGCCAAGCTATAGAGGCTCAGATTAAAGCACTACATGCTAAGGTAAGAGTGCTGCAAAGACAGAGGATTGACAATGGGGACAAACTGACTAGTCAGATTCAGCATGAGCATGACATATTCAGAGAGCTAGAGCACACTAGAGATGCATGGCTCCAGGATGGACCAACTGACACCGGTAATAGTTGTTAGTGTTGTGTCATGAATTAGCTATCTTGTATAGCCTGCTAAGTATTATTGGTAACTCCCATCTAGCATGGATCTAGGATCGTACATTTTCATTTTGTAACCTAATTGTACTGGTCATTTTATAACCGAACATATCATATATGTTATCAATGTTGTTATATATGATGTCGACTTATTTATGTCATTGTTGATCTCATTTTTGTTACATATCTCTCGGTGTGTTGTGATCTCATTTTATATATTGTGCTTATGTCATGTCGTGATTATGATTGTACGAAATCTCACGGGTATTATATTTTTTGTGATTTAGAAAATGGCTACAAAGAAAACTCCTATGAGTGATGCTGCTATTAAGGCATTGATAGCCCAAGGCGTGGCTGATGCGTTGGCTGATTATGAAGCTAACATAAGCAGTGGGAACGGACATGATAGCCACAATTCAGGAAGTGGTGGAAGAAGAAATGTGCCTACTGCTCGTGTGTGCACATACAAGGATTTCTTAAACCGTCAACCCCTTGACTTTAAGGGTACTGAAGGAGTCGTAAGTTTGACTAAATGGTTTGAGAAAATGGAATCTGTATTCCACATAAGCAACTGCACCGTTGAGTGCCAAATTAAGTATGCTACAACTACATGGACTTTTATTGGAAATGCACTAACATGGTAGAACTCCCATGTTAAGATTGTTGGCTATGATGCTGCTTATGGAATGTCATGGAAAACACTGATGAAAATGATAACCGACAAGTATAGTCTAATAAATGAAATCAAAAGGCTGGAAATTAAAATTTGGAACCTGAAGGTTAAGGGTACCGATGTTGTAAGCTACACACAACGCTTATAGGAATTGGCTTTGATGTGTGGAAGAATGTTTCCTGAAGAGTCTGATCAGGTGGAGAATTATGTTGATGGGCTTCTTAACATGATTCAAGGTAGTGTGATGGCATCCAAACCGAAGACGATGCAAAAAAGCAATCGAGTTTGCTAATGATCTGATGGACCAAAAGATTCATACTTTTGCTGAAAGACAAGCTGAGAACAAAAGAAAGCTTGATGACAACCCAAAGAACAATCAAACTTAACAACAACCTTTCAAAAGGCAAAATGTGGCCAGGGTTTACACAGCTGGGCCTGGTGAAAAGAAGGCGTATGGTGGGACTTTGCCATTATGCACCAAGTGCAGCTATCATCACACTGGACCGTCACAAACTACAAAAGAATTAGTCATCTGGCCGGTGATTGTAGGATTCCTGCTGTTGCTAATACCCAAAGAGCCCCCGAGGCAGTTCAAAGGGTTTTTACGTGTTATGAATGTGGAGTCCAAGGACATTACAAGAAAGATTGCCCAAAACTGAAGAATAAAAACCGTGAAAATCAGACTGGGAATGGTGAAGCTCGTAGAAAGGTTTATGTTTTAGGAGGTGGTGAACCCAACACTGACTCGAACGTGGTTACGGGTACGTTCCTACTCAATAACCTTTATGCTTCCATCTTATTGATACTGGTGTCGATAAAATTTTTGTGTCGACTGCATTTAGTTCATTATTTGATATCATCCCAATTACATTAAACAATAGTTATGACGTTGAGTTAGCCAACGGCAGAATAACAAGAGTTAATACTATAATTCGGGGTTGTATGTTAAACATGTTAAATCACCCATTTAATATCAACCTCATGCCCATAGAACTTGGTAGTTTTGACGTCATAATCGGTATGGATTGGTGATCATTGTATCACGCCGTGATCGTATGTGATGAGAAGATTGTTCGTGTTCCCTTTGGAAACAAGACATTAATTATTCGTGGTGACGGAAGAATCCATGGAAGCAAGTCGCGATTAAATATTATTTCATGCACCAAGACCTAAAAGTATCTGTTGAAAGGATGTCATGTCTTTTTGGCACAAATTACCGAGAAGAAGGTTGAAGACAAGTCGGAGGAGAAGCGACTTGAGGATATACCAGTAGTTCGTGATTTTCCTGAGGTTTTTCCTGAAGACTTGCCGGGCGTCCTACCGACCCGACAAGTGGAATTTCAAATTGATTTGGTACCTGGTGCTGCACCCGTAGCACGGGCGCCTTATCGATTAGCCCCATACGAGATGAAAGAATTGTCAAACCAACTGCAAGAGCTTTTTGACAAAGGCTTTATAAGACCAAGTTCCTTACCTTGGGGAGCTCCGATTTTCTTTATCAAGAAGAAGGATGGATCGTTCCAGATGTGTATCGACTACAGAGAGTTGAACAAGCTGACGGTGAAGAACCGTTATCCGTTTCCAAGAATCAATGATTTATTTGACCAACTGCAAGGGTCGAGTGTCTACTCGAAGATTGACTTGAGATTGGGTTATCATCAACTGAGAGTTCGTGAAGAAGACGCCTCGAAGACCGCATTCAGAACTCGTTACGGTCACTACGAGTTTCAAGTCTTGCCATTTGGTTTGACCAATGCACCGACAGTATTTATGGATCTCATGAATCGGGTGTGCAAACCATATTTGGACAAGTTTGTGGTTGTCTTTATCGATGATATTTTGATCTACTTGAAGAACTAGCAAGAGCACGAGGAGCACCTTAAGTCAATCTTAGAGTTGCTTAAGAAAGAGGAGTTATATGCCAAATTCTCTAAATGTAAATTTTGGATCCCTAAAGTACAATTTCTCGGTCACGTGATTGATAGTCAAGGCATTCATATGGATCCCGCCAAGATCGAATCCATCAAAGATTGGGCATCTCCTAAGACTCCAACAGAGTTTTGCCAATTTTTAGGTCTTGCCTGTTACTACCAAAGATTTATTAAGGGATTTTCAAATATTGCCAAGTCAATGACCAAACTAACCCAGAAGGGTGTGAAGTTTGATTGGGGTGACAAAGAGAAAGCAACTTTTCAATTATTGAAGCAAAAATTGTGTAGTGCATCAATTTTGGCTTTACCCGAAGGAGCCAAAAACTTTATAGTTTATTGCGATGCTTTGCATAAAGGTTTGGGTGTCGTGTTAATGCAAAGGGAGAAGGTTATAGCTTATGCTTCTCGACAACTAAAGATTCATGAGAAGAATTACACAATTCATGATTTGGAATTAGGAGGAGTAGTGTTCGCTTTAAAATTTTGGAGACACTACTTTTATGAAACAAAGTGTACCATGTTCACTGATCATAAAAGCTTGCAACAAATCCTTGATCAGAAGGAGTTGAACATGAGGTAACGACGTTGGTTGGAGTTGCTTAGTGATTACGATTGCGAAATTCGTTATCACCCAGGAACGGCTAATGTAGTGGCAGATGCTTTTAATCGAAAAGAACGGATCAAGCCATTACGAGCTCGAGCCTTAGTTATGATTATTGGTTTGAATCTTCCCGTGCAAAATTTAAACGCTCAGACTAAGGCAAAGAAACCAGAAAATTTCAAGACTGAAGACGTGGGTGGTATGCTCAAGAAGAAACTTGAACCCCGTGCAGACAAAACGTTATGTTTAGAGAACAAAAGTTGTTTACCATGCTTTGGTGACTTAAAAGCTTTGATTATGCACGAGTCGCATAAGTCGAAGTATTTAATCCATCCAGGTTCCGACAAAATGTACCAAGATTTGTAGAAATTATATTGGTGGCCAAACATGAAAGTAGATATTGCCACCTACGTCAGCAAGTGTTTGACATGTTCGAAGGTCAAAGCTGAGCACCAAAAACCATTTGGTTTGTTGGTACAACCTGTGATACCTTAGTGGAAATGGGAGAAAAATCACTATGGATTTTATCACGAAGCTTCCAAAGACGTCAAGTGGTTATGATACCATTTGGGTGATTGTAGATCGTCTTACCAAGTTTGCTTACTTTTTTCCAATGAAGGAAACTGATTCGATGGAGAGACTGATGAGACTTTACATGAAAGAAGTGGTCTCAAGGCATGGAGTTCCGGTCTGTATCATCTCTTACCATGATGGTAGATTTACATTGCAGTTCTGGCAGGCATTCTAGAAGGATTTGGGTACTCAATTGGATATGAGTACTGCTTACCATCTGCAGACTGATGGACAAAGCGAAAGAACCATTCAGACACTTGAAGACATGTTACACGCCTGCGTAATAGACTTTGGAAATGGTTGGGATAGACACTTACCGCTAGTATAGTTCTCATACAACAACAGTTATCATACTAGTATCAAAGCTGCACCATTTGAGGCACTCTATGGTCAAAAGTGTCGATCACTTGTTTGCTGGGCCGAGGTCGAAGATGTTCAGCTCACTGGCCCAGAAATTGTTCACAAGACTACCTAGAAAATCATTCAGATAAAAAGTAGAATTCAAGCCGCTCGTGATCGTCAGAAGAGTTACGCCGATGTAAGGAGTAAGCCCTTAGAATTTCAAGTCGATGACAAAGTCATGCTAAAGGTTTTACCTTGGAAAGGGGTTATCCGTTTTGGCAAACAGAGGAAGTTGAACCCGAGGTATATCAGACCTTTCAAGGTGTTAGTGAAAGTAGGAACCATTGCTTACAGACTCGAACTTCCTTAACAGTTAAGCAGGGTTTGTAGCACTTTTCACGTATCTAATTTGAAGAAGTGCTTGTCCGATGAATCACTTATGATTCCATTGGATGAGATCCATACCAATGATAAGCTCCACTTTGTTGAAGAACCTGTGGATATTATGGATTGTGAAGTCAAACGGTTGAAGCAAAATCGTATACCCATTATCAAGTTCGATGGAACTATAGACGAGGTCCTGAGTTCACATGGGAACGTGAAGATCAATTCAAAAAGAAGTATCCACATCTCTTCACCAATCTCGCATCTTCGTCACATACCACGACTTAAGCTTTGAGGACAAAGCTCTTTTAACAGGGGAAGACTGTAACAACTCGCAATTTCAGGTAATTTTACGTCAATAAACTCTTAATTATTTATTTTTAGCTTTTACGCATTTACTTTAAATTTCAACCGTTAAGTTAAATCGCGTAAACCAAAAGTCAACAATTAACGTAAACCGACATCAAACAAATAAAAGTTTATGTCAAACAAGTGTTATATTATTTTTATGAAGATAATTTATAACTTTTCATATTTTATTTTTATACGTTACGTAAAGCGTTTACGTTTCGTAATTTGGAACTTTTTTGCATGCATGTAAACCATTATACATATCTACGCTCAACCAAACACCCACAATTATACTCAGTACCCAAAATTATAAAAATTGTTACCCAAGACCACTCTATGGCCGGTTCCAACACAACAACAACATAAATGATACAAAATCTCTTCTAGAAGTCCAAGTACTAGTTTACTAACCATTCTTACATATTCAAGCAACCCATCTTACACACAAGGACTAAACTACTCCCTCCCCTTGCCAATCACTACCAACCGCACCCCGCTCCTTACTTCTCTTCCATTTGTGTAAGTTTGGTCTCCTTGATATTTTATGTTTATAAGGAACCAAGGACTAGACATTTACACACACTTCTCATTAGCAAAATTCAAAACTCTCCCTTCCTATAACCTCCAAAACCCACGACTTATTTTAATACATAAGGAAAATTCATAGCTTTTATTTTTACAACATTACAAGCATACAAGGTTGATTAAGGGTTTAATCTAAGGTGTCCTAAGTTGGTTAACAAGTAGAGGTTCAAGCATAAACAAGGGTTTTCAAGAAACCAAAGTTAGGGTTTTCAAAGAAATAATTAGGGTTTTCATAAGGAATTTGGGTTGAAGTTCTCCCATTGCCAATCACTACCAACCGCACCCCGCTCCTTACTTCTCTTTCATTTTTGTAAGTTTGGTCTCTTTGATATTTTATGTTTATAAGGAACCACGTACTAGACATTTACACACACTTCTCATTAGCAAAATCCAAAACTCTCCCTTCTTATAACCTCCAAAACCCACGGCTCATTTTAATACATAAGGAAAATTCATAGCTTTTATTTTTACAACATTACAAGCATACAAGGTTGATTAAGGGTTTAATCTAAGTTGTCCCAAGTTGGTTAACAAGTAGAGGTTCAAGCATAAACAAGGGTTTTCAAGAAATCAAAGTTAGGGTTTTCAAAGAAATAATTAGGGTTTTCATAAGGAATTTGGGTTGAAGTTAGGGTTTGATTTTGTCTTCATCTTCATTCACATACACTCAAGGTTATCATAAAACTCTATACTTTTATTTCCATTATTTTCATACATACATATTTATTATCTTATTAAATCACCATCTAGTTTATTTTATAAAAGAAAACAAGGATTATACATAATCAAGTACATATATATATTAATTGCGGACATAATGTATTTTTTGTTTCGACACAATTTTCTAGACAGTTTATAAACATAATAATGTGTTAGTACGTCTTAAGATGTTAGCTGTGATTTTATGTAAAGTGATGGTCATTAATATTCCCGAGCCTTGTATAGGAAAACGTAGTTTACAGGAATTCATTTAAGCTAATTGGGCCTAAGTGTCGGGCTTTAAGCCTATTGGTATTAGGTTCGACCCAATAAAATCCCAAATGACTCCATAAGGAGTCCAAGTCTCTTGTACTATATATACAAACCTCCTAGCATGTTAGGAGGGTGTTGTTTCTCATTTCTTTCTAGTGGAAGTCACCAATCTTTCTTTTTCTCTCATCTTTCTCTCTCTCTACATGTCTCTCTCTTTCTAAAACATCTTCTTATCTTATGTGTTTTGGTGATGAAATGATATCCTAACATGTGGTATCAAGAGCCAAGGAGTTTTTGGTGATTTAGTTTATGGTTTGTTTTGGTTCGTGTGGTTCGAACACTTTACAAAAAGATTTCATTTTTTTTTATGTTTTCAAAAACCATAAAGCTTGCATCTTTCTTGTTTATCTATCTTAGTATAAGCTTGGTGTAAAAGGAAAACTTTGAAAAACTTCAAAAGATTTCACTTTTTCTTGTATTTGTGCTTTGAAAGTTTTATGTTCTAAGAATCTTGATCCGGAAATTTTTTGTGTTAAAAACCTCAAAGTTTGTGTTTTTATGTTTCTACTATGCTTAGGATAGAAAGTTGTACAAGAAAAATCAAGTAAAAACGTCAACAATTATGTCTTTAAGTGATTTGAAGTTTTTGAAGATGGCTATTTATACGCGTTTTTTAAGACGACGGTTTATAGATATGAAGACGGCGATTTATACGTTTTCAGAGACGGCAATTTAAATGTTTTTAGACACGACGATTTATACGTATTGAAACCCGACGATTTTATGTTTCAGCGATATATCGTTCTATCGATTTATACGTTACAGCTATGTATAACGTTCCAGCGATTGTATACATTCCAGCGATTTATCGTTCCAGCTTATTTATACGTTTGAGCGATTTATACGTTCCAGCTATTTATACGCAATCTTAAAGGGGGGCGATTTTATACACTGAATTTTTCAAAGACTTAAACAAATCTAATTTTCACGGCTTCTTCTTGATTTAGTAAAGTCCCGCGAAAGAATCATTTATTTCTCAGTTTAATCATAGAATTCTAAAATCCCGTGAAATTTGAACTCCATACTTATAATCACTAATCATTAAAACGATCCTTACTTATCATTTCACATCACTTTTGCAATGTCGACTCAACAAGACATTTATGCTGCTGGTTCCGAAACCAGCCCTCCTATGCTTAACAAAGAGAACTATGTTCCATGGTCTTCTCGTCTTCTCCGTTATGCTAAGAGTAGACCAAATGAAAAGTTAATCTATAATTCCATTATAAATGGTCCATATGTCAGACGAATAATTCCTGAACCAGGTGATGCAGACCGTGAAGTTCCTGTTAATGAAACCTTTCATGAGCAGACAACTAAAGAACTTACTGAAAAGGAACTTAAACAGGTAGAAGCCAATGATCAAGCCATTCAGACTATTCTTCTCGGTCTTCCTGAAGAGATCTATGTTGGTGTTGACAGCTGTGAAACTGCTCAGGAAATTTGGTTACGTGTTCAACAAATGATGAAAGGTTCTGATATTAGAATTCAAGAGAAAAAGGCTAAGTTGTTTAATGAATGGGAAAGGTTTACTTCTACTAATGGGGAATCGATTGAGTCTTACTATCATCGTTTCTTAAAGTTGATGAATGATTTCAAGAGAAACAAACATTTTCCAGAAAAGATTGCCAGCAATCTCAAGTTCTTAAACAACTTACAACCAGAATGGAGTCGACATGTTACCATTGTTCATCAAACAAAGGACTTGCATACAACAGATTACACTCAATTGTATGATTTCTTGAAATCCAATCAAAAGGAGGTAGATGATTTAAGAGCTGAACGACTTGCAAAAACACATGATCCTTTGGCACTCATGGCAAATTTCAACAATCCTTTCCATTATCCAGTATTTCACCCAGATCCACCATCATCAAGTACCTACATGCAACAACCACAATGTTATCCCACTAGTTAATCCATACACAATAATAAGCAATACCAAATAAGCACTAAGGACAAAATAAGCACGAAAAATAGTAAAGAAGAAAGAGTAGAATATTATATTAAGAGATGAGAGTGGTGGGAGGTTACACACATGTTTTACACATACATATGAATGACCAACACCCTCTCCATGTGTAGAGAGGGTCTATTTATACCCTATGCCTTCACTTAAGATGCATGGGCTTCTTCTTGGGCTGGGCTTGGTTTAACTTGGGCTTTCAGCCCAAAACCTAGACAATATTAGATTACAATTCAAGCCCATTAATACCTGACTAGCCTGTTACTTAACAAGACTAACATTGACTAATAAGACCGATAACATTCTTGTTTGACTTAAATAGAATTAAGGCTAACAATCTCCCCCAATGTTGAGGTCTTCTTTGATCTCCCCAACGTTGACGTTCTTGATGGAGGTTATCTTGATTTGACTTTATCTTCCCCAATGTTGAAGATATGACGTTTGAGCTTCGCCTTCTTTGGTCTTGTCTTGGTCTTTTCTTGTTTGTAATGGCTTTGTTCATTCATGCTTCGTGATCTTGATCTTGAGCCTTCGTCTTTTGACTCTGAGTTCTTGAGATCTTAATCTTGCATCATTTCCTTGTCTTGAATCATCTTGTGCTCTTGACCAACATGCTCATACTTGTTACATTCTTGTTTGACTTATATGATCATACGACTAACAATCTTCCCCAATAGACGATTCTTTATTTGACTTTAAGGATCTTTGATGGTGAGGAAGTTTAGTATCAGTAATCTTGATGCTGAATGATTGACTTTGAAAGCTTGAGTATGAGCATGTGGTTTATGAATCCGACTTCACTGGAATGAGGCTGCAACACCGTCGTCTAATCCTGAAATAAGACAGTTAGCAATAAAAGATGAATTTGGCTTTGTCATTCATCTTGAGTTCGGTTGCATTAACCTCCGGTTCCATGAGGACCGACCTGTGATCAGGTATGTTCAATTTGGAAAAACCTCATTGACAGGATTTCCAGCTTAAAGCATAGGATCTTCTAACACAGATGTATTAGATTCACCATGCTTGCATGTTCTCATTATCGGAATGTCTCAAAGCAGACAACACGGTAAGAGTAAATCAGATAGTTACTATCTTTTTTATTAAGTCATCAATTCATATACTAGACCAAATCGATATCCAGTTGTCACAAGTTCAATTCATATAGAATCTTGCAAGTCACCTACCGAGAGCTTGTTTGATGTTGGCTCAAGCAGGATTTCCATCTTCACTGTGAATACTTAAGTATCACTCGGATGTTCTGACAAGATCTTAAGGATAACGCGTAGGACTCTTTGTTACAACTTGTGAACTTTATGGTGTTCAACAAGTATATTTTGACATTGTGTCCTAATGAGATTTATAATTTGATCTCTTTTGGCTCTAGACTTGATTTGTGCACTTTGGTTTTAGTAATCGGAGGCTGGAGCAGACTGACACCTATTCAATATCAACAATCTCAGAGTGAGATGTCAATAGATAACGTGTGTATCTCCGTGACAAATGAGACAAGTTTATTTTGAGAGAAACTCGAATGGCTGGGAAGAGTTGTGCATTGCATCACTGGGTCCATGACGACTTTCTTCAATTTCAACAATCATCATTGTGATTTTAATAGATTATGTATTGACCCGGTTTCCGCCTAAGTTGTGTGGAGGGCTGCTTTGTTTTCACCCTTTATCCATACATTTCTTTTTCATTCTTTAACCCCTTTAATGCTTACCAAGACGTCATCACTAACACCTTGTTGTGATTGTTCCAGTGTTAGCTCAATCTTAGTCGGCATTTTTCCCTTATTCTTATTCATCTCCAATCATACCTAAGGACTTCTATTTCTATCTATGGAAAGTCCTTGGGTAGATCCCTCCGGTTCTGGTTGGATCATAGGACTTATACCTAACCTTAACCACCTTATGACTTCATCGACGTCATGAGATTAATTGGTTGTTGGGTATAAAGATCGAACCATAAAACCATTGATACATACATTTTGAAATACTCCCCCTACACACGTGCTCCGAGATTTGAAATTGTTTTGCACATGAAGAAAAGAGTTGCATTTAGAGTCTTAAAGATCATATTTTTCTAGATCACATTTTAATCACATTTTTTCCCTTATTTTATATAATAAATCTTTTAGTATTTGAAATACCAATTTATTAAAATTTGACATGAAAAATATCATAGGGAGAAAAATGTTACCACTGAATTGCATGAATTTGTGAACATTTCCAGATAGCTCCCCTTCAACACAGTAAGTGGGATACCACTAATTTTTAAAACTTGACATTAACACCACAAATATGTTGACGGCGGAGTAAGATGCCTTAGTGAACAATGTAAATTAGTAATTGACATTATAGTTTCTACATTTTCATTTCACTTTAATGTTGTTGGATACATAAAATGAATATTTTATGAGAATGTAACCCAAAAGGAAATTAAATGCTTTGGTTTTAAAGCCCCATCCCCCTTAAAAATTGATCCACATATAATGAAATTGTAAGTACTTTTAATTTTTAAACTTATATTGATGAAGGAGTGATGAACACACAATTTTAATAAATACCACTCTTTTTATTTTGGGAAAGATACCACAAATTTTATTGTTAGAAATTTGACATTGAAAAAGTTTCTTTTGAAAATGTGTTTAAAGGTTTTATGAAACACATCGATTGAAGACTTCTCTCTATTTGTAGAGTAAGGCATGAAGCGTTACATCCCCCCTATTACATTCGGGACCGAGTTATGTACTGAAATGTACATAAATCATAGAGAAAATTTTAGAAAGGACATGTTTTGAGAAGTTTGAACTCTTGCTCGAACTTCATTTACACACCCGTGTCAATGTTAATCGACATTTCTAGGTACTTAAATGTTATCGATTCCAAGAGACATGTCGAGAAGATTCTTTTTTGTATTTTTAAAATTTTCTGATTTGGTATTTTATTTTTATAGATTTTCTATTTTTCTATTTCTTTTTGTTGGTTTTATATTTTTGTATTTTTTTTTCAAAAATATTTATAAATCAAAAGAAAAATAAAAATAAAAATATTTACAAATTTGATGTTTGATGGATCAAGCAGATGCGTTTGCCAGAACCTCCAGTTCTTCTGGAGTCAAACATCTCATACCGAGTCGTCTGGCGAGATACTTAAACCTATCTTCCGACAGAGCTTTAGTAAACAGGTCAGCTAACTGGTATTCCGTTCTGACAAAGAATAATTCAACAATACCCTTTTCAACCTGTTCCTTTATGAAGTGATATCTGACATCGATGTGCTTGGTACGGGAATGCTAGATTGGATTGCATGAGATGGCTATGGCTGCCTTTGAATCATAATACATAGGTATTTTGTCAAAGTGGAAGCCATAATTTGTGAGCTGGGTTCGCAACCATAGAACTTGAGCGCATCACGCAGATAAAGACACATAATCGGCTTTTGCTGAAGACATTAAAGTGCAGTCCTGCTTCTTGGATGACCAGCTGACTAACTTATCACCTCTTAAAAATTGTATGCTACTAGATGTGCTCTTACGTGAATCGAGACAGCCCGCGCGATCCAAATCTGAATAAGCTGTTAGTTCGAAACCGGTGTCCTTCGGATACTAGAGTCCCACGTTAATGCTATTCTTAAGGTACCGAAAGATCCGCTTAACCGCAGTGAGATGTTTCTCAGTCGGTTTTGCTTGATAGCGAGCACAATAACATGTAGCATGTACAATATCTGGTTGCTCTTAGGTACATTAGTGCTCCAACCATACTACGATATTTCGTTTGGTTAACCGGAGTTCCACTCAAATCAGCATCTAGGTGTTTCGTAGCCATTGGAGTACCAATGCTATCACATAAGGTCATACCATGCTTTATAAGTATCTCTTGAGTATACTTAGCTTGGTTTATAAAGATACCACGTGAGGATTGGTGGATCTAAATTCCTAAAAATAATTTCAGCTCCCCCATCATAGACATTTTAAACTTGCTATGCATTAGTTTTTCAAACCTTTTTGAAAGTTTTGGGTTTGTAGAACCAAAAATAATATCATCAACGTAAATTTGCACAAGCAATATGTCTTCCCCATGTTTAGTTATGAACAAAGTTGGATTAATAGAACCTTTTAAGAATCTTTTGGATACTAGGAAGTTGGAGAGTTCATCGTACCACGCTCTTGGTGCTTGTTTGAGTGCATATAATGCCTTCTTTAGACGGTAGACTTGGTCAGGATGATATGGGTCTACGAATCCATCTGGCTGGTTTACGTGCACTTCTTCCTTCAGAGGTCTGTAAAGAAATGATGTCTTGACGTCCATCTAGTATACTAGAAATGATTTGTGTGCAACATACGCAGCATACTTGAATGATATAATTTTTTGACAATGAATTTACAACTATACTTGTTTTACGTTTCATTTTACATGAACGTTTTTTATAATATTTGATTATCAAAACGTAAAGAAGTGAAAAATATTAATAATTTTTTTAGGGCATTATATTTTTATAAACAATCTTCCTCTTTTTGATGATTACAAAATTAAACTCATTAAATGTAAAATAATTTTTAAACAATATTTGTATGTTTCAATGTCATTTCTCCCCCTTTTTGTAGAATCAAAAAGGCATCATTGAGGATTGCTAGTAAAAACAACAGAATAAATGCTCCCCCTTGATGTGTGCCCCCCTCGTTCGAGGGAACCAAGGACTCGAGCTATGGTTTCTTGGCTACAAAAACGAGTTAGAACAATACAAATATTTCTAACATGTAGCAAGAAAGAAGGAAAAATATGACAAGTGCAAGAAAACATCAAAGCAAAAGATACTTCATTTATTTAGGACAATGTGTGTGAACAACACACAAGCATTCATAAAAAAACAAATATGCTTTAGAGGCATATTAATACAAAAAGAAAACTCCTAAATAGCCATAGAAGGAATTTTGACTTGCTTGCGACACAAAAGGATTTGACGATTATTTGGAGGCAAGTTACAAGATTAGTTGGTTGGAGAGTTTGGAGCGGAGGCGGTGGATGAGGTCGAGTGAAGAGGAATTCAATCCAATTGATATCCTCACTTAAAGCAAGGAAGTGTTTTTGGGTATAGATCAACAAGGGCAATACCCCAAACATGGGTTTTACAACTTTGGTTAATGTTGAGGTGTATGGTAGGTTGGAGAGTAAGGTGATGAGGGAATGTATTGGTTTTGTTGTTGAGAAGATGCTGGGCTAAGAGGTTGATAGGTCTTGTAAGTTGATTTAATGTCATCAACTAGGCTTATCTCTACTTGAGATAAAGTGGTGTGTGTTGATTTTGGTTGTCACTTTGAGGTGTAGCTTGAGTGTGGAGCAACATGTGAGTTGAGGTGAATGGGAAGGCGGAGATGTGAGAAAACATGTGGTGAATGTGGGATTGTCCTTAATATAAGGAGTTGGGTGTGTCACTTTGAGGTTTAAAGAGCATGAGTGATGAGTAACATGTGAATTGATGGGTGAAATAGGATATGGAGGATGTGAACAACTTGGTGGTGATGTGGTAGAGTCCATGATGTAAAGGGATTTTGTAATGCCATGATTGGGGTGATTTATTTTCATATGAGGAGTGATTGGTTTTTGGCATTGGTGTAGTGATATTTGCATGAGCACATCGATGTGTTGCAAAGGTTTGGTTTCACCCAAATGGTTTCAACACCATTTTGGCTACCCTTGATGGATTTGGATGTGGGTTTGTTTAGGAGAATTCATAGTGATGGATGATTGTGATGATGATGGTTGAGGATGTATTTATAGAGGAGGAAAGGTTTAAATTCAGAAAAATGAACATTTAAAGTATAAAATCCAAGAAATGTTTGTGAATTTAGGGAAACAATAGCTAAGTCTAGAGGGTATTTGGTCAAAAAGGAAGAAAAATACTGTTTTACCCATGTCATACTAGGGTGGTCCCCTTAATTAGGGGTCAGTCCCCTTAAAGATAAGGGGGCCGCCCGTTATGAATTAAGGGGGGCGCCTACTGCTATTTCTTAGATTTTCTAAAAATTGATTTTTCACAAAATTTTGTGTGAGGGTTTCTGATTTGGTGGTTAATTTGCAGCAAGTCCATCCTTTTATGGCAATTAAGATTTTAAGCACATAGCAATTAAGCATTCAACATTCTAACAATGTAATGACAAGATGTAGGATAAACTATTTCACATAATGGTTGGCAATATACATATATGAATATGAAGAGCCAAAGAGTTAAGAACATATGAAATAGTAACTAGATATAATGCACAAAGAATTTTTCTTGACAAGAGGGTTAAGTTAAAAAAAACGAACCAAACTTTTATGCAAATACTAGCGTGGTGCCTTATAAGTGCGACAAATGGTGGAGGTAGTCGATTAATACGACACTAAGACAGTAAACCTAAAAATAATTCAAATGGATCCTTGATTTAATTTTGCTCACTAAGATTGTCAAAATAATAATAGCTAAGATTAAATACTTTTGACAACAAGTAAGAGACATTATGCATATTAGAAAAATTGTTTTTAGCATATCTCGACAAATATAGGAAACATGATTTTTTTTATTTTTTATGTGCTCCTAGTTGTGAGAAGAACTTTTTAGAAAGTAATAGATTGTGACTATTGTATATATGTATAATGAGATATGCATTTAGATAGAAGAATTAGTAAAAGTTTGCTTATAAACTTTTCCCAATCTTGTGTTTTTGTGTAAAATAGAAACCTAGACACAGAGAGAAGAAAGAAAAAAAAATTGTCAGTCAGGTGGGTGGTCCCCTTAAAATTAAGGGGGCCACCCTTTATGAATTAAGGGGGCCACCACCTGTTGAGAAATTTTTTTCTCAGATTTTTGACAAATGGTTCATTGATGATTATCATTTCTTTATAATGCCGAAAACTTAATCAATTTGTTCCATCATTCCTAGACCTAGACGTAAGTAGTTAAATGGCTCACGTTTAAGTGGTTAGATAAATAGCGCTAAGTTTTCTTCGAGAACCTTTTCTATAGAGATATTCTCTTTTTGAACATTATCGCGAAGGAAGTGATGGCGAATCTCAATGTGTTTTGTTCGTGAGTGTTGAACAGGATTCTTACTTAAGTCTATAGACCCTTTGTTATCACACATTATTGGAATGTCCATCTAAACCTAAAGCCATAGTCTATAGAGCTTTTTCATCCATAGAGCATGTTTACATGCCTTTTCCAAGCGCTTACATAGTCGCTCGGGTTGTGGAGATGGCAAGAGCGGTTTGCTTCTTTCGAAAACCAAGATGTTAGGCAACATCCCATAAACGTGCAAAACACACTAGTGCTCGTTGCGATCTACGTAATCTACCCGCATGATCCGAATCCACATACACTATGTTTTCAATGCGAGACCCCTTAGGATACAATAATCATAAAATGCGAGTGCCCTTTAATGTATCAGAAGATAGCTTAACCGCATCTAGGTGAGAGGTTTAGGGATCCTCTTGAAACGTGCACAAAAGGCAAACACTAAACATGATTAATCAGGTCCCCCCCTACTTGCCAATCTTCACTATAATAAACTACCTATCCATGCCTCTAAATTTGTTAAAATTTTTTTTAAGCTAACGAACTCATCTATCTTCTCTCTCGTGAGTTTGGTTTTCGTAGACATAGGGGTTTGTTATTGGCTTAGGAGTCTCTAGCCAAATTCCTTAAGCATTTCCTTAATATATTTTGATCTGATTAAAAACTATATTCCATCATCTAATTGTTTTATTTGTAAAACCTAAAAGAAAATTTAGTCTCCCGTCATCATACTTCATTTGAAAACTCATCACATGCCAAGATCTTAGGCAAAGTCCTCACACATTTCACGAACAAGTGATCCAAATATAATGTCCATCACATATATTTGTACTATAATGAGCTTGGAGTCTTTACTTTTTAGTGAATAGAGTTTTTATCTACATTCCCGAGTAAACACGTTTAAGTGAAGAAGGCTTTTAAATCCGATCAAGCAAAACCAAGCTTCTGGTGCATGTTTAGACCATAAAGAGCTTTCTTAAGTCTATAGACATAATTAGGTTTTGCAAAGTCAATGAATCCCAGAGGTTGTGCCACGTAAACCTCCTCATTGATAAAACCGTTAAGGAATGCACTCTTCACATCCATTTGGTATAGCTTAAAATATAGTGCGCAAGCATAACCTAAAAGTATTCTTATGGACTCTATCTAGCTATGGGTGCATATGTTTCGTCATAATTAATTCCTTCTTGTTGATTATAACCTTAGGCGACTAACCTAGCTTTGTTTCTATCCTGACGCTATTTTTCCATCGAGTTTTATTTCTATATACCCATTTGTTCCTAATGATGTCATATCCATTGGTATTTGGGACTAGTTTCCCAAACATTATTGTGTTTTAAATTAGTTTAGTTCCTCTTGCATGGCCATTACCTCAATTCATCTTTTAATGCCTCATTATATTTTATAGGTTATATTGTTGAAAGATAAAGCAAAAGAAGGGCTTTTGTCTTGAGCTTGCGACCTAATAAGAGTTTCTATGATTTAGAATACTAATAACGTTTTTCTAGGGATGATTTTTGGATTCTTTAATATTTACAATTTAATTATTTCTAATGAGATTCATCAAGATCATTGCCCATTGGGTTTTGTTTTACTAACCTCAATAGGTTCTTCTTTCGACTACCTCATCATCTCCAATGGGGGATGTTTTAGGTGGGGGAGGAGTTTTTTCACATCGAAAGTTACATTCAATGACCTTCAACTTTCATTGTTTGTCTTTGTTAAGTATTATTAAGCTTTACCTATTTTGCCGAATATCCGAGGAAGACACAATTCGTATGACTTTAGTTGAATTTGTGAGGTTAATTCTTTTGTATTAAGAATAAATGATTACTTTCGAATACTCCTAAAATAGTTACGGTTGGTTTCCTACCTCTTAACAACTCGTATGGAGTTTTTCCTAAAATACGTCTAATGGAAACTCTATTAATTATATAGGTTGATGTATCGACCGCATTACACCAAATTTTTAGGAATGGATTGTTCGTTTAACATGGTTCTACTCATTTCTTATAGAGTGCGATTTTTTCTTTCTACTACCCCATTTGATGTGTAGTAACGGAGGAGCGAAAAATTAAGAAGATCTCCGCCTTTTAAATCACAATAGTTTCCGAATTGTACTTCATTATCAAATTCCCGACCATGATCCGTTCTAATTGATACAATGGAACTTCTCAATTTGTTTTTGGAATCATTTGCTAAATCTATCCAAATTTTCGAAGGCTTCGTTTTATATTTGCAAAAAATCTATCCATGAGAATCGAGAATATCATCTAACGTTACTAAGGTATAACATTCCCTCCATAACTTTCGTATGGCGGAGGGGCCAAACAATCCTATGAAGTATTTCTAAGCACTAGTATGTTGAGAACAATATTTTTTAGCCTTGTGACTTGCATGAGCTTGTTTTCCAATTTTGCAAGCATCACAAAAATGTCGGTCGTATTTTAGTTTGGGTAGGTTTCTAACTAATTCTTTAGATGCTAATGATTGAATTAATTGTAATATTAGCGTGGACCTATCTCATATTCCATAGTGGGGAGGTTTCGTCCAAAGGTCAAGGCATATTTTGTCTTTCGGTTTTATTTCCTAGTTTCATTACATATATTCCTCCTTTCCTAATTCCTTTACCTATAACCTTTTTGTGTCTTGATTATTTCGCTATCGTCTTCTCGGTGAATATTACTTTGCATTTGTTATCACATATATGACCTACACTTAGCAAGTTTAATTTAAGTTATCTACGTGCTCAACATTTTCAATTATTAGGGAGTCTTAAGAAACAGTACCTTTGCCTATGATTTTACCCCGCAAGTTGCTCCCAAAGATTATGTTTCCTCCGTTGTATGCTTTGTATGGAGAAAATAACTTTTGATTACCGATCATGTGTTTTGAGCATCCACTATCTTTAATCCACTCATCGGATTCCAAGTTTATTCCTAAGCATATTTCATCGGGCGCTTGAGCTACAAGACAAGTTTCATCTTTAGTCTTTTCCACTCATCTTCTCCATTTGTCACTCCATGCTCCTTCCATGTAAATGCTCTTGATCGTTGTTCTTGGCGGCTTGAACATTCTCTTAATAGGTAGATTTAGGATCACCACATCTAAAACATTTTCTTTCACTTTTACCATAACCATCATTTCTACTTCTTTGGAATGTTTGAGATATCCGTCTCCGTGGTTGTCTTACAAATCTTCCTCGGCGTCTTGAAAAATTTTCTTGAAATTCCTTTAGCGGCCATATAGCATACTCTTAGTGTCTTCACTATCGAAGTCTTAGCTATCTTATACACTTACTTCCTTTTTCACCTTTAATGCAAGAGATCTACTTTGTTCTTTCTTGCCTTTGACCGTTTCGAATCTTTCTTTATTACTTCTTCATAAACTTTCAAGTTTCCAATAAGTTCGTCAAGAGGTAAGGTTGTTAGATTCTTTGATTCTTCAATTCGCCAGGACATTCACCGCCATTTTTGGATAGTAATAGCCCTAAGAAACATTCCTAACAAATTCTGCCTAGAAAAACCTTCATCAAGTGCTTTAGACTAGTAATAATAGTGGTTAAATTTAGCAAAGGCATTATCTACTTGATTCCTCTCGAATCGTAAATTGTTTCATGATATTTGTTAAACAAGAAAGATCTGCTATTTTGTTAGCTTTGACTTGATTATTACCTTGATGAGTGATTAATAAATTATCCCAAATTTCTTTTGCGGTTTGACACATAAAAATTCTTTCGTATTCTTTACGTGGCAAAGAATTATAAATTACCATTTTAGCTTCATTATTTTTCGCAAGTTTCTTTTTAAGATCATCGTTTTGTTTATGAAAAGGTACAACTTCATCCTTTTTAGTTTCGAGATTATTTTGAATAGGAGGAAAATCACCATCGGTAATAACATGCCAAAGATCTAGATCTTTTGACTTCACATAAGTTTCGAATCTATTTTTCCAATAAATATATCCATCACTTTCAAATAGTGGTGGTCTTTGCATAGATTGCCCTTCTAAATATTTTTCCGATTCCATAGATCGGTTCAAGTTTTTTTTTAAATATAATATTTTTTAAAAAATCTGATTGACGTGGCTCTTTATTCCAATTGTGGAAAACCTGAAAACGGGGGGGGGGTTGAATAGTTTACCGCTTTTTAATTTAAGGTTTTAAAGTGTTCATAAAAATTCTAGATTTGACTTTATGTGAATTCAATACTTGCACAATATAAACAATATACATATCTAAATAATTAATAAGATAGTTATGAGAAAGTAATGCAAGACAAGAGATAAGAGTAAGAACAATCAAACCATAACGCGAGGATTTATAGTGGTTCGGTAACAAAGCATCACTTCACCCTACTCCACACCCCCGAGCACCAACTCGAGAGTTTTTCTTCACTATTCAACAAGCTCCCTTATGGCGGAGAAAACCGTACACAACGTTGCTTACACTGATTTATGACACAAAACTAAATGTCGAGTTCTAATCTTAGCTAGAACCAATCTATCACAACACACTTCACTACTTGTTCATGACTTCACAACTTCACAGACTACTTCACAACTCAAGACTTCAGTTCTTCACAACTCAAGACTTCTGTCACAACTTGTTAAGCACTTCACCTTCACCATAACCTACTAATATCACAACTATCTATCACATACTATGGTAAGATCACCATATCTAATATACTTACAAAATCGCCAAGATCTAAGCTATCTAACACAAATACAAGATATACAATTGATTTACAAATAAGTGAATATAAATGCAACAAGGTTGCAATACATACTAAGGTGTAATACTTCTTCACTTGATGATGGAAGTATTCTTCTCTTGTACCTTGAGAATTAAGCTTGGATCACTTATACATAAAGCTTTATGATTAAATGATCAAAGGATTTTAGAAGGATGTGTGGGCTGTTTTGAGCAGAAAGAATGAGTGCAAAAGTTGAGATTTATGGGGAATAGTCACATTATTTATAACAAACTAGGAGGAGCTGTCTATGGGCGGTCCCCTTAAATAGGTGGGCGGTCCCCTTAAAATTAAGGGGGCCGCCCTAGAATGGCGCTCCCCGTTTGTGTAGGGAGAATTTTCTAGAACTTTCTAGCCGTTTAGTTCCCGAAAATTGAATTTCAAAAATATTAATTGAAATAAAACATTTTTTTAATTGTAGAAAATGTTTTGTAATATTCATAAAAATGTTTACAACATTTTATAAAAGTGTGAGGTTGAATAAAAATTTCCTTTGATCATAAAATGCATTAACCATTTATTTATTCATACCTTGAAGTGATATAATTTGTGAAATGAAAATTTACTACTAATTACTTGTTTACGTTTAATTTTACATTGAACGTTTTTATATTTTATGATTATCGAAACGTAAAGATGTGAAAAATATTAATAATGTTTTTAGGCATTATATTTTATCAACAATTCGGATACCAGAGTCCCATGTTAATGGTATCTTTAAGGTACCGAAAGATCCGCTTAACCGAAGTGAGATGTTTCTTAGTCGGTTTTGCTTGATAGCGAGCACAATAACATGTTGCATGTACAATATCTGGTCTACTTGCTGTTAAGTACAAACAGTCTCCGACCAACTACATATTTTCGTTTGGTCAATCGGAGTACTAATGTTATCACATGAGGTCATACCATGCTTTATAAGTATTTCTTAAGCATACTTAGCTTGGTTTATGAAGATACCGCGTGGGGATTGGTGGATCTGAATTCTCTAAAAAGATTTCACTCCCCCATCATAGACATTTTCAACTTGCTGTATATTAGATTTTTTCAAACCTTTTGAAGTTTTGGTCGCAAAACAAAAAATAAAGGTCATCAACGAAATTTGCACAAGCAATATGTCTTCCCCTATTTTAGTTTTGAATAAGTGGATCAATAGAAACTTTTTGAAGAATCAGTAATCATTACATAGAGCTTACAGAATTGAAGATTCACAAAATGGTTAACATATGGGTTTCAGGGGAAGCTTATTGTTAAAATGTTTAACCATTTACATGCACCACTTGAGGGGAAGTGTTTCGTTACTACTGCTGATCTTTATTACTACTGCTAGTTTATGTTTCTACTGCTCAAAGTCATTTTTCGTATTATGCTTCATGGCGGGTATTTTGAGTATTGGAAGGCTGGATTAGTAGTTGTGGTATATGGTTTGTAGCTGTTTTGATCCAAGTTGCATATCTACAGAAGACCCCTATTTGATAATTACAAAAAGGGGAAGAAGATTACAAGTTTATTGATTTGCAGCTTATTATATGTGGTGGCATGATACAAAGGATATCTACTTAAGGGGAAGTTTTGTTTCATTCAGGGAGATGATTACATCTCAACTTCAGGGGAAGCTTTGGCTTTATGATGAAGTTCGTACACGACTTTGTTTGTTTTGTCATCATCAAATAGGGGAAGATTGTTGGGATTCTAGATTTGATGAGACAAAGTAAATAAAAGAATGAAACAAAAGGACTAAAATTGTCATTAAAGAATTCTACAAGCTGGTGGAGAATTATGTCGATTCTGGAAGATCTCCTTAAGAAGAAAAAGATAACAAAAGACATTCCTTAATATTTAAAATATTTACTTGTCTTATGTTTATCTTCCTTTGTAAGTCTTGATCTCTCCATATATAAAGAGATCATAGACACATAGTTTTGTGTGCACAGAAAAATGTAGTCGACTAGTAAAGGTGTGTGTGAGTTCTAGGCGTGAGTTCACTAAGTAGACGCCTAGAAGTTGTGTGTAGCCCCAAGGATCTTTGATCCCTGTTAGATTATAACCGTTCTAGAATTGATCATCTAGAATTGGGGCTTGATGGAAACGTATGAATGAAAAACCTTGTTTGATAATATACCGTTCTTTATATTTCGCTGCGTACTTATATTATCTGTAAAACATATTCTAGTTGGGCTTAAATGATCTTCACAATCGAACATTAGACTAAATAGAAAATCCAGCTCATTTGACGTTGTTACTATCTCAGCTGCTTAAGGAACATTTTCTTAACTTTGGGGCCTAGGACTTAAACTGTCTTATTCAAGTGCCGTTGTTGGACATTGTAGAACGGGGTCAGAACTGACGTGATCTGATGCCATTAGAGGCAATTCTTCAAAGTTAACATGAATGGTTTCGACTATCACTCTTGTTCTCTTGTTATATACTTGGTATGCACTTGACTGAGTAGAATACCCTACAAAAATACATGCATCACCTTTTTCCTTTATTTTATCAAGATTTTCACCATCTCTGACGATGTAGCAAAGAGAGCTAAAAATGTAAAAGAATTTAACAAACGGTTTTCGGCCATTGATTATGTGGTAAGGTGTTTTCTTATGTCGAGGAATTATGAGTGAACGATTTTGAGTAAAACATGCTGTTGCAATTGCTTCAGTCCCAAAAGAACAAATGAACTTTAATGGCGCTTAGCATTGTTTGAGCAGCCTCAACAAGAGTACGGTTTCATCTTTCGACAATGCCGTTTTGTTCAGGTTTTTGAGCAGTTGACGTTTGGTGTTCAATCCCTTCTTGATCAAAGTATGCTTGAAGAGTTTTACTCAAAAATTCCGTGCCTTTATTAGTTCGAACTGTTCTAACTTGAGCATGAAGTCCTCTTTGAACGAGTCTGAGAAAATCAATGAGAACATCAGGAGTTTCATCTTTGGACCTCAAGAAGTGAGTCCAAGTGTATCTAGAGTAGTCATCAACAATTACAAGAACATATTTCTTTCCATTAATACTTTCTACCCGCATGGGACCACATAAGTCCATGTGTAGAAGTTGTAACCGTCTTTTGGAACTCGGGGTAGTCTTTGTGTGAAAAGACTTTCTTTTGGCTTTCCTGAACTATCAAGAAGAACAAAGATGATCTTTGACGAATTTAAATTTTGGAAGGCCAGTCACAATATCATTCTTCGAAAGCAAGTTGATGGTGTTGAAGTTTAGATGTGAAAGATGACGATGCCATAACCATGCTTGTGACGATGTAGCTTTAGCCATTAAGCAAATTGGATTGGGAGTGGATGTTTCTTGAAGAGTGATGGAATACAGATCTGTGCCATGAGATCCTGTGAGAAGATTATTTCCCTTCAAATCACGGATCTAACATGTAGACTTCCAAAAAGCAACTTCCAAATCCGCATCGCAAAATTGATCAACGAAGAATAAATTATGATTTAGACCTTCGACGTAATAAACCCTTTTGATAGTTATAGTTCTTTGAACCAGATCTCCATAACCAAGATCAGTGCAATTTGATCATTTCTAAACTTCACCGTACCCAAAAATTTCTCCACAAAATTACTTAGGAGCTTGAGATTTCCCGTTATGTGCTTTGAGCACCCAGAGTCAACGATGAATAGAATTATCTCTACGAGCTGCAAAAGAATTAGAAGAAAATGGAGTATTTGACAGATTAGAACACCTAGGAGTCATAGGTTCTAAAATATTAGCAGTTCTAGATGCATTTCCTAGAGGCATACTAACATTTGCGTTGACATTTCCTATTAGGGACTTAGGTTTTCATTTGTATCTGGATGGTGTAAACTTAGGGTACCATCAACTGCATGTCTTACTAACTTGCTCATATAGCTTCCTAATTATGTTTCTAGGTTTCTTGACAATGGATTCTATGGCAACTATTTTCTTATGGGATGTTGCAACAAATTGGTTCACATTTTGCTTGGGTTCTCTAGTACTAATAGGCACACCAATTGGCTGTCTACTCCCAAAATTCACGCCATTAATATAATTAAGAACACACATATCATGATTGTCATTTAGCACACATTTTCCACAAGTAACACAAACAAAGTTTACATTCGAGGTCTTAGCATTCAAACTGTCATTACACGCAGTTACAGACATTTTATTATATGAAAACTTAAAATTCATATGGTGGTCTTCTACTTCTTGCTTCTTCCCGTGACTATTGTTAGCCGTGATTCTATCTTTCATTTGATTGCTCTTAAGCTGTGGTCTGCTAACACTAGTAGTGGGAATTACTCCTGTAGAAAAGGACACGCGTTTGTTAGTTTTCCTAATGTCTTGAGGCAACTGTGGTGTTCTAGTTTGATTGGGCTTTGTGTGCACTTTATACATTCCTAGAGCAATCACATTTTTGTTCTTTAAAATTGACTTCATATTCTGAGGCAAAATATATGCAGTGACTGGTTTTAAAAAATAACTGGACACATTATTTTTGGTAATTGACTTTGACTTTAAAAAATCTGTATTTGCAATAAAATCTAAAATAGTAGCCTGTTTACCTAAAACTGATTGTCTTTGGCTTTTAAAAGGATTCGGTTGGCGAATAACCAATGGTTTTTCAAACTTAGTTTCCACAGATTTTCCTTTCATCTTTTCAATGAGTTTCTTCAACTTACTTATGGCAATGCCTTTGTCTTGTAACTGAGCTTTCAAGTCTTAAATTTCAAAATATTGTTCACGTTCTTTCAGAAATACGTTTGACTGATTTTCTTTAAAAGCTTTGTCATTTTTTATCTGTTCTTTACATTGTTGTAAAGCAAGTTAAAGATTAATCGCATGTTTCTGAAGTGCTTCAAAACTCTTTGATTTTGTATTACTTTTTGAAAGCTCTTTTTCAAGACGTTCACATTTGACAACTTGGTCCACATAATCACATTGTAAATTAGTGAATTCATCGAGAGTAGTATACACACCAAGTATAGCATGCATGTGATCAACATAATAATATTCCCTGGAAAGTCGGTCAATTTCATTCAAAAACTGTGTTTTTTGGGTTTCCAGTTGAGATTTGAGAGAGTCTACTTCATGTTCAAGAGATTTAAAGTATCTCAAATCAGTAACCATTTCCTCTTTCAAACATAAGTGAAATTTTTCTAAATCAGCATTGATTCTTTAAATTTGGGGACAAAAATTTTCTTCGATTGTATTTTGAATGAATGGATCTATGTGACCAAAATAGGTTCTTTTAACGATTGTTTGTTTGCAACGTTCCACTCCATCAAAAATCATGTCAACACTTCTTTTAATTTTGAAAAGTTCTTTAGAGCTTTTACAATTTTGATCCCACGGAATGGATTCATCCATCTGTTTTTCTAACAAAGTTGTTTGGTTATTAAAATACTCTTTTGAATTTTCATTCATGACAAGTGTATGACTCATTTTTGACCTTTCTGAAAAATGTCTCTGTTCAGGCGACTTTTCACGTTGTGAAACGAACAAATCATAAAGATTATTCAAGTTTTTATAATCAAAAGGTCTGATTAAATCACTTAATTTTGATCGACTTTCTTGGGCAAGACGAATCATTTCGGCAAATTCAGGGGATATCATTAAAGCAAGATTATCATTATAGCAACCTATATCATACAAACGGGGATTCACTCTTTGAGCTTTCTTGAGGAACTCGGGTTTTACAAAACTTATTTTACAATCACGATTAAGCATATTCATTGTTTGAACTGATTGACCAGTTTTGTAAACAATATCATCCAAAACTTTGATTTTATTTTCAAAAGCAATAATTTTTTCAAGTTCTTTGTCGTCATGAGTTTTGTGAAACTTAGTCTAAGCCTCTTTCTCTTGTGACATTATGGAGATGGTTTCTTGATGTGCAAAAAGCTCTTTTTCATATCTGAAATCGTTTGATTTAAATCATTTATCTTTCGAGTATATTCATTAAATGACTTTTTAGATTTCATTTTGTATGACATTAAATCCCCTTTAGCTTTTGCACAATCAATTGCCACCTTTGACGCATAATTCACATCATGATACCTATCAAGTTCAACTTGGAACTTCTTAAGGTCTTTGAACATCAACTGATTAGTCTTTGACAGTTTATTGTTTGCTTCTTTGAAATGGTTATTTGATGATTCTAAACTTTTATTTTTGGTTTTGAAATCCTTAATTTCACCTTTCAATTTATCAACTAAAGCCTTGTTTGATGATTCCAAAAATTTATTACGATTTTTGCTGTCATAAATTTCACATTTTAGTTTTTCAATTAAAGAAGCAAGCAAATCACGTTCTTTAGCAAGATCATCAGTATCATCCTCGTCATCCTGTTCTCTATCATAACACATATCCAATGAATCAATAATTATATTATGTTTATCTTGTTCAACCGAATATGGTTCATTAACAGATTCAGGTTGCTCAGGATGTTTTTGGTCATTGTCAAACACATTATAGTTATCATCATCATTTTGTACCTTTTGCAATGGCTCAACATCAAAGATGGGTCCAGAATTGTCAGCAGCATCTGGAGTAACTTCTTAAATATGTGCCATGCACATATAATGTGCTTCCAATTCCTAATCGTCAGATTCATCATCAGTGTCATCCTTCCAATCAGCTTGTTCTGCATTCAACTGAACTCCAGCTTCCTCTTGCTTACACAATAGAATTTTTTCCTTGTGATAAGTGCATCCTTTGCTCATTTCGGTTTTTGACATTCCCTTGATACATGCCCATATTCCTTGCAATTATAACACTGAATC
The DNA here is from genome assembly GCA_026074375.1 of Tanacetum coccineum. Taxonomy (NCBI): domain Eukaryota; kingdom Viridiplantae; phylum Streptophyta; class Magnoliopsida; order Asterales; family Asteraceae; genus Tanacetum; species Tanacetum coccineum. The sequence continues at coordinate 46,015 of BQNB010011852.1, read as the reverse complement.
CTAGACTTTTGCACTACCTGAGTACCTACATCCTCCCTAGCCCCAGCAATGTTAACTACCCTTTGATTATCATACCCAGTTCCTCTGTTGATTCTTAGAGAATTGTCTTGATTAGCTCTACTAGTGTTTGATGAAGTTTTGAGGTTGTTGTTGGTAGGTTTGTAGATTTTCTTGTATGATAGAGAAATTAAGGCCATGAGATTATCAATCTCCTTCTCCTTTGACATTTTATCATCATCAACAACCGTAGCCGGTTCTTGATCATAAGTAGGTAGAGGAGAGTTGCCAATTGATTTACCTCTATTTCTGGTAGCAGCTGGTTGTGATCTGGTAGAGGAATTTTAAGTGTAGTGATTAGGATGGTTTTGAGGATGGTAAACTGGTTGTTGTTGAGCAACAAGTGCAAGTTGATTAGCAGTACGTGCTAGTTTTTCAGCTCTTATCTCGTTGACTTCATTTTGGTGTTGCTTCAGGATGTCATAAAGTTTGTGATAGGAGACAGTCTTTAGTTCTGGACTCTGCTTAACGAGTGTCACAAACCTTTGCCATTCTGGTTGTAATTGAAGTAAGAACTAAACATTCACTTGATGATTTATAACATCACACTGATTTCTGACAAGGTCATTCATCATCTTATAGAACCTTGAGTAATACGATTCAAGTGATTCACCATCTTGTGATGTGAATTTTCCAAACTCCCAATATAAATTGCTTTCAAGATCTTGAACATTGATTGATTCACCTTGTTTCAACCTTTCAATGGCTTTTCACATTTCACATGCATTTGGACAAGCATTAACAGTGGACTAGATATCATTATCTATCCCTGTGAGAATTATCTGAACAGCTTCAGCTTCAGCATTCAGTTGATCCCGTATGTCTTGTGAAACATTCTTATAGTTCTCCATGTACCCTTCTGTAGTTGTTTTAGAACTACCTTCTGCAACTGGAACACTCTTCTCAGTCCATTTGAACTTGTAGGGTGGATTTTGGAGACAATAGTGGATGAGTTCATTGTTAGGTTTGGTGTCGATGTATCTTTTGATTCTGGATTTCCACTGAACGTAATTACCTGGTGCTAACATTGGTGGACGGTCTTTACCACCTGCTTCCATGATAGCATTGTGGAGAGCATTTGATGTTTGAGTTTGCATTATGTTATTGGTATTTGACATTTTAAATAAGTTTTGAATGGATATCGGATCTTAAGTATTTAAGTGATTGAAATTGTGGTTTTAAATGAATTCAATTAACTTCCACGGGATTTTACAACTCTATGATTTAAACTGAGAAGAAAGGTTACTTGTCAGGATTTTACAAAATCAATAAAAAAATCGTGAATGAAAATTTGATTTGAAGTTAAGGCTTGATGTTTGTTAATGAATTGTTCTTTTTAAGTTCAAAGTTCACAGTTAATTATAGTCCAAAGTCCAGTAGTACAAGTTCAAAAAATTCAAAGTGTAAAACAGTGGGTTAAACCATTGGCTTGAAAACCAAACCGCTGGCATAAACTTCACTAAACCGCTGCCTTGGTAAATGAACAAATCGCTGGCAATCTTAAGACAAACCTCTGTCCTATCTGTTGTACCCAACCGCTGGCTAACTTAAGACAAACCGCTGCCTGGCAAAACTTAACAAACTGCTGGCACAAGAAATAATCAAACCGCTGCCTATATTTTTCTCAAACCGCTGCTTATATTTTTCTCAAACCGCTGCTTAGAAAAAATCACCAAACCGCTACGGAAGTTTGAATTGGACAGAGTAACGTTTATGTCAAGCCAAGATAATTAATAAACCGTTGCGACAGCCTATAATCCGCTACTTGGAGGTTTGATAAAACCGCTACTTTCTAAAATAGCCAAACTGCTACGAAAATTATATCAAACCGCCATATAAATGTACAAACCGCTACACAACTTTTGGACCACTAGATCAAACAACTATTCGTACTTCGTTTGTTTTCTAGTTCGATTTTGGCAAAAAAACAAAAAAACTAGTACACAAACTTGTCTAACCTTAAAATCAAACCGCTATGAAGATATTGAGCTTAAAAATAAGCTCGTTGGCACAAAATAAGCTACTAACAAAAAGAAATAAGGTACAAAATAAGCTAGTATAGGCTACTAATTATAAGCTAAACTTCAAGAACATAATACGAGCTAAAGCCGTAGCTAAACTAATGAATCCAAGAACTTAATAAGCTAAAAAAACGTGCACTTATGTAGACAAATAAGCCATGAACTAAGCTTAGAAGATGTAGAAGATTAGAGCAACAATCTTTTTAAGCTAGATAAGCCAAAAACAAAAGCAAGCCGTGGGCTTATTTTGGTTGAAATAAGCCACGAAATGAACACTAAACCACGAATTAAACACTTAAACACCCTCTTGGCTCATGATACCACTTGTTGTCCCACTAGTTAATCCATACACAACAATAAGCAATACCAAATAAGCACTAAGGACGAAATAAGCAAGAAGAATAGTAAGGAAGAAAGAGTAGAATATTAGATTAAGAGATGAGAGTGGTGGGAGGTTACACACATGTTTTACACATACATATGAATGACCAACACCCTATCCATGTATAGAGAGGGTCTATTTATACCCTATGCCTTCACTTAAGATGCATGGGCTTCTTGGGCCGGGCTTGGTTTAACTTGGGTTTTCAGCCCGAAACGCAGACAATATTAGGTTACAATTCAAGCCCGTTAATACCTGACTTGCTTATTATTTAACAAGACTAACATGGACTAATAAGACCGATAACATTCTTATTTGACTTAAATAGAATTAAGGCTAACACACAACCCAACAACTATAACCCACAACCATCATTCAACCAGAACTACATGCAACAACCAATGTCAAATCTCGAAGACATTATAGATCCCACAACCGCAATGAACATGGCACTTGTTCTAATGGCTAAGGCATTCAAACTAAACTACTCAATCCCAGCCAACAACAACTAAAGAATTTCATCCAACCCTCGTAATAGGCAGATTGCTCAACCGGGTATGAATATAGAGACAGACAGATGCAGATGGTTGGAGGCAATGGTGGGAATCAGTTTAGACAGTATGTTGGGCAGAATGTTGGGAATCAGAATGGGTATAATGCAGTACATAATGTCGAGAATCAGGTTGTTCAGAATACAGTTCAGAATCCGGGCGTTTAGAATGTTGGAAATCAGAATGGGCTTATTGTTGTTCTGAGGATTGCTAATTAGAATCCGAATAGGAATGGTAATGTTGTAGAGGCAAGAGCTGAGGATAAAGAGATTAGGAATAATAATAATCAGATAAGGTGTTACAACTGCAGAGGATATGGTCATCTTGCTAGGAACTGCACAGTCAGACCAAGGAGAAGGGGTGCTGCTTATCTTCAGACTCAGTTGTTGATTGCTCAAAAGGAAGAAGCAAGAATCCAACTCCAAGCTAAAGAGTTTGATTTAATGGCTGCTGCAGGGGATCTTGATGAGATTGAGGAAGTCAATGCAAACTGCATCTTGATGGCAAATTTGCAGCAAGCATTAACATCAGGTACTCAGACTGACAAAGCTCCCGTCTATGACTTAGACAGGTCAGCTGAGGTACACCATTATGACAATTGCTATAATAATGATATATTCAATATGTTCACTCAAGAGGAGCAGTATACTGAGCTACTCGAGCCCATTCCTGAACCACACCAAGTGTTATTTTTGAGGTTTCTAGTGTGGAACGAAGTGGGGGAACAGTAGATCAACATCCTGCAATTGTTGAGGAAACTCGTGCGTATTTTAAATCATTATATAATAATTTGGAAATTGAAGTTGAGAAAGTCAACTCAGTCGATCACAAAATAAAAGAAATAAATGCTTATTTGACCACTGAGCTTGCTAGATATAAAAAATTAAGAAAAGTGTTTTGAAATTAGTAAAGAAAAATATGACAAGCTTGAAAGGTGTTATCAAAAGTCTATTTATCAAGAGCAATGTATTACTAAAAAGATCAATGCACTTCATTTAAGTTTCGGTAAACAAATAACGACTTTGAATGAGGAAATTTCAAATTTAAATAACCAGCTTTCAAAAGAAAAGTCAATTGTTTCTTCTCTTCAAGAAGAAAAGAATAAGTTGAAGTCTGATTTCAAAATACGCGAAGACGAGCTTCTTGATAAACAAATTCAACTTGAGAAAAAGATAAAGGAACTAGATAATATTTTAATCAAAACGGGTCAATCGATTCAAACGATGCACATGCTTTCACCTAAGCCAGACTCGTTTTACCACACCGAACAGAAAATGGCTTTGGGTTATCAAAATCCTTTTTATCTCAAGCAAGCTCAGCAGAAACAACAAAGTTTGTATAATGGCAAAGTTCTATTAGAAAAGCATGATCCTCCTGCTGTGTATGATTCGGAGGAGACACTAGAACTTGCTCAAGAGAGTCGCTTAAAAATGAAACAATTGAACAAAGAAATAAAACCAGCAAATTATACAAAGATTAACCATCTTTTGGGGGTTTTTGTTTCTCAAACGGCCAAGTCACGTGAAGAGTTGTATTTTTCAAATACTTCCAAAACGACCAATGTTTCTAAATGAATTTCAATACCAAATGAAGAGTTTTTGGATGATACTACACCAAGTGTTGCACGAAAATTTCTAAATGAGGCAAAAAGCACCATTGTGACTCTTCAACGTGTTGTCAAACAAAAAATGACTTTAGATATACACAATTGGTCGTCAAGTGCTCATTAAGAGATTCACAAAATTGTAAAAGATGAAATTTTACCTATCGTTAACCAAGTTGATGCTAGAGTTCAAAATTTCGAAATACAATTTTTGAAAGAAGCAGCTAATTTTGTTCGAGACTTCAAATCTCTTGCAAAAGAAGCTGATGAATCTCTTACTAAGCACAAAGCATTGGAATTAGAAATTGAGCGTCTCTTGAGAGCAGTTGGCAGTCATGATATTATGTCTATTGTGCAAAGTAATTATGGTGTACATACATCAAATCTCCAAACTGAGCTTGAACGTACGAAAGAACGATTTGAAAATTGTATCATTAAAAAGGAGAATGAATATGTTAAACTTTGGAATGATTGGTACAAAAAATGTGAAGAATGCAAATATGATAAAATTTCATACGATAAAGCTTATAATGACATGCAACAAAAGATCAAACGTTTGCAAGCTCAGTTAGGAGATCAAAAGGGTAAAAGTAAGGATACTCCATGTGTATCAAATACCCTTGATCATTTGTCTCAGAAACTAGAGAATAAGAATGTGGAATTAGAGTTTCAGGTTTTGAATTATGCTAAAGAAAATGCTCACCTTAAGACCACATACAAGAACCTGTTTGACTCTATCTCTGTGACACGAACTCAAACCAAAACAATAAGTGACTCTTTGCAAAACAAATTACATGACACGATATATGAAAATGCTCAGCTAAGAGCCTAATTATTTGATAGGGTTTCTCAACAGAAGGACACAACCAAAGGTATGAGTGTTAATACTCAGTTTAGAAAGTAATCAATCTTGGGAAAACCACCTTCTTCTTCTGGATGAAAACTCTATTCAGTAACTCCTTTTCTATAATCTAAGGGTCTTCCTAAGATTGATGAGATACATGCTTTATCAAAACCAGTCACTTCAAACTCGGTACCCACACCACAAGAATCAAAAGTTATGAAAAATGATAACGTGATTGCCCCAGGAATGTTTAGGATTAATCCTTTGAAGACTTCTAGGGAAGAAAAGTCTATGCCTAACAAACCCATTAAAGCAAGCGTTAAGATAAACCCAATCACTGTTTTACAACCTCATGCCCTCACAAAGAAATGTGTTAATTCTAACTCAAATGGTTTGTCTTCACAGGAGTAGACAACACTGCCAAGACCAGAAGGCCACAACCTAGGAGTAATACAAAGAAAGATAGGGTCCCCTCTGCGTCTAAGAGTAGTTGCAGCAAGAATAAAGAAGTTGAAGTAGAAGAACACCCTAGGAATTTACTGCTTTCTAAGAATAAGAAACATATGTCATCTGAATGTAATAACATTAAGCTTGCTATTCAGAATGATAAATCTGAAGTTGTTTGTGCTATGTGTAAGCAATGTTTAAGGACTACTAATCATGATGTCTGTGTGCTTAATTATGTAAATGACATGAATTAACGTGGTAAGAAACAAAAGGCAAAAGTTTCAAATATTGCAAATCAAACAAAACTCAAGCCACATGTCAAGAAACCTAAGAAAGTAGGGTCCAACGAAAGACTTGCTTCACCTAAGCCTAGTAAACCTAGATCTTGCCTTAGGTGGTCACCAACTAGAAGAATTTTTGACCTTAAAGGAAAAATAATTGCAACCAGCGAATCTGAGTGTCAATCTAACTGTTCAAATGATGATAATGCATGTACTTCTAACCCTCAAGAACCTACAATAAAACGGTTTCCAAATTCTACTTCTTTTCTTGGCAAGTTATCCAAATTTGTTTATGGTGCGTCAACTTAGGTTGTTCTAAGCATATGACCGGGAATCTAAAGCTTCTCATCAATTTCGTTTGGAAGTTTTTGGGAACCGCCCGCTTTGGAAATGATCATATTGCTGCAATTCTAGGTTTTGGTGATCTTCAATGAGGAAATATTTTGATCACCAGGGTTTATTTCGTTAAGGGCTTGGGGCACAACCTATTCTCGGTTGGGCAGTTTTGTGATTCAGATTTTCAGAGGAAACACATGTTTCATCAAAAACTTAGAAGGAGTTGATTTGTTAAAAGGAAATCGCACAAAAAAACTTTACACCATCAATCTCCATGATATTGCCTCTGCATCTCCAATTTGCCTCATGGCTCGTGCTATGTTAGATGATATCATTTCATCACCAAAAACACAAAATAAGATAAGAGATTTTAGAGAGAGAGACAAAGAGAGAAAATAAAGATGGTCACTTGAATTAAAAAGAAATGATAAGCAACACCCTCTCCACACTTGGAGAGGGCTTTAAATAGCACTTAGAGTGGACAAGCCTTGTGGGCTTTCTTATATGTCATTTGGGCCGGACCAAGCTAAGAATAGACTTTAAGCCCGACAACTAGGCCCCATTAGCTTAAGTGAATTTCCCATAAACTACGTTTTACTTATACAAGGCTCGGGATTAATAATGACCATCACTTCACTAAAACCACGGCTAACAATCTCCCCCTAAGGGGTGGTCATTCAATTGTGGATCCTTCTTGTGACGTATCGAGTCTTGGAGCCTTGTGTTCTTAGGAATTCTTTTAAAGTTCATTTTGCATGCTTGTGATCTTGTATCTTGATCTTTAACTTGATATTCTTTTGACAAAATACTAATATCGTGGTCTTTTGCCTTGATTTGTCTTGACTACTGAGATCTCTAAATCTTTATCCTTGAATCTTTATGTCGCCTTGCGATCTTGTATCTCCACCCTCATGCTCAAGGTCTTGAAATCTTGCTAACAATCTCCCTCAACATTTTCTTTAACATGATTAGTTGTACCACATCATGGTAGGAGTAGTACTTGATCCACTTGTAAGATATATCTTTGTTATTGTCTGTTAATCGTGTTGACAATGCTCTTTTGAGGGAGTGTTTGTACATCAGAGATTGCGGAAGACTTTGACACATGTGCTTGAGCTTTCATCATGTATTTATCTTTGTTGATTGAGCATGAGGTCTTGAATCTTGACTCGTCATGGACTAGAAGCTACTACCGTCGAGAAAACCTGCAAGTATAGGTTAGAGATAAACATACATGGACGAAAGTGTCTTTGTCACTTCGTCAAATACGGTTGCAATAACCATGGTCCCCCGTTAATCATTATAAATACTGCATGTGATCAGGTAGAATTCAAAAGAATCTCCTTGATAGAGTTTCGCAGCTGCGCTAGCCGTTCTTGTTACCGGAGCGTCTCAAAGCAGACACCACGGTAAGAGTGAATAAGATATTTACTATCTTTCTGATTGAGTCGTCAATTCATATACTGGACCAAAATCGATATCCAGTTGACACAAGCTTGATTCATTTAGAATCTCGCAAGTCACCTACCAAGAGCTTGTTTTATGTTGGCTCAAGAAGGATTTCCATTGTCACTGTGAATACTAAAGAGTATCACTCTGATGTTCTGGCAATTATCACAATGATAATGCGTAGGACTTATTAATACCAAGTGTTGTATAATGATGTACGACTATATTGGAATTTGTGTCCTAGTGAGATTTTGAATGGATCTCGTTGGCTCTAGACTCTATAAGTGCACATTTATTATTTGGTAATCGGAGGCTGGAGCGGACTGCCACCTTTTCAATATCAACGATCTTGGAATGAGAAAGCCGATAGAAATGTGTTGATCTCTGTGAGAAATGAAACAGAAATCTTTTGAGAGATTCTGAGTGGCTAAGGAGGGTTGTGCATTACATCACTGGGTCCATGATGTCAGTCTTCAATATCATAATCATCTTTGTGATTACCGATAGATTATGTATTGACCCGGTTTCTACCTAGGGTTGTATGGAGGGCTTCTTTCTTTTCACCCTTTATCCTTACAATTCTTTTTCATTCTTCAACCCCTTCAGTACTTACCGAGACTTTATGACTAGTACCTTGTTGGGTTTGTTCCAGCACTAGCTCCATCTCAGTCGGCACTATTCCCTTATTCTTACTTTACTCCTTTTTTCAATCATACCTAGGACTTCTACTCTATCTAATGGAGTGTTCCTGGGTAGATCCCTCTAGTTCTGGCTGGATCATGGAACAAATATACCTAACCTTAACCGCCTTATAACTCCTTGAGAAACAACAGTTGGTCGGTCTTTGGGGTATTGCCATGAAGATCCATAAAACCATTTGATAAAAGATCAATCAACGTGTCTGAGAAATCATTTAAGACACATTGAGTGTTTCCAGAGTTACCAAAAATCTCCCCCTACACATATGCACCATATTATGAAAGAGTTTTGCACATGCGAGGTTTGGGAATGCACTTATAGATTGAAGATCGTATCCGTTATTAATCCGTATTGATCACATTTTAATCACTATTCTCCCCCTCAAAAATTGCATATGTGTTTACAATTTTTGTCAATATTAGTGAATTAAAAACAAGTTAATGTCCAGAATTCACATGAGTCTAACTAAGTCTTAGGAGAACAGGAGGGCATGCAGAATGAATCATATTATTATACTCCCCCTCAAATATAGAATAGAGTAAAAACTTAGAGTGGGAGTTTGTTGAGCACACAATTTTGAAAGAATTTGAATTTTTTTTTGAAAATATCTTGAAAAATTATGATCAACAGGAAAATATGTGAGATATATCTTATTTACCATAATTTTCCTTAGTACTTCTCTTGAGCATTCAAAACTTTAAATGTTTATATGACATTGATCAATACCGAGAAGATATGAACTTCCCGTTGTTTAGGATAAATGTACATAAATGAATATTTTCCTTTCTTTAGGGTCCGAGTCCTAAGCTGACATTTACTTAGAAGTCGTAGAGAAAAAGTTGAAAAGACATGTTTTGAAAGCATTTGAAACTCTCGCTCGAACTTCATTTATTCACCCGTGTTAATATTAATCAACATTTCTAGGTGCGCAAATGTTATCGATTGTCGAGAGACATGTCGGAGAAGATTATTTTTGTATTTTTGAAATTTTCTGATTTTGTATTTTGCTTTTATAGGTTTTATATTTTCATAATTTGTTTTTTTGATAAAATATATACAAAAAATTACTGTAATTTTACAAGACGATCAAGTTCCTGAGGAGATAAACTGCGCATACCAAGGCGACGAACCAAATAGTTGAATCGATCTACTGGAAGGGCTTTGGTGAAGAGGTCGGCCAGTTGGTAATCCGTCTTGACAAAATACAGTTCAATCGTACCCTTTTCCACGTGTTCCTTTATGAAATGGTAGCGGACAGCGATGTGTTTTGTTCTCGAGTGTTGGACCGGGTTGCAGGATATGGCTATGGCTGATTTCGAATCACAATAGATTGGAATCTTGTTGAAGTGAAAGCCATAATCCGTTAACTGTGTCCGCATCCAAAGGACTTGGGCACAACAAGCGGATAGAGACACATATTCTGCTTCCGCGGTTGACAGCGCCGTACAGTCTTGTTTCTTTGAGGACCAGCTAACCAAATTTCGCCTAAGAAATTGAGAAAATCGTCACGAAAGTATCATGAAAGGTGTCTTTACATCCCGCATAGTCAGCATCTGAAAATCCGGTTAGTTCAATACCAGAATCCTTCGTATACCAAAGATCCCCTTTATTAAGGTTCCTCGGAGATAACGAAGATCCCTTTTAACCTCCTTGAGGTGCTTCTCGGTTGGCTTAGCCTGGTACCGAGCACATAAACAAGTAGCATGTACAATGTCCGGTCTACTAGACGTAAGATACATTAGGGCACCAATCATGCTACGATATTTTGTTGCATCGACTGGAGACCCATTTTGATCAAGGTCAAGCTTGTCTTTGATCTCCATTGGAGTACCAACGGGATCACAAGATTCCATTCCATATTTTGTAATGATTGCCTATGCACGTAGGTTTGGACTGGTTTATTAAGATGCCAACGGGGGGCTTGTTAACTTGTTCACCAACGGAAAAACGTCACTTCTCCCCCATCCACGACTTTTTCGAAAGTGGATTTTCAGAGGTCAGAAAATAGTTGGGTATACCTAGGGTGTGTAGAACCAAAGATAATATCATCTACGTAGACCTGTACCACTAAGATGTCATCGTCGAAGCGTTGGCGGGGTCTTATAAACAACGTTGGATCAATTGTGCCTTTGAAGAAGTGATTCTGTAGGAGAAACGTTGACAATTCATCGTACCATGCCCTTGGTGCTTGCTTTAACCCATATAGTGCCTTCTTTAACTTGAAGACATGGCTTGGATGGTCAGCATCGATGAAACCTTCAGGTTGACACACGTACACGTCTTCTTTTAGCGTACCATGCAAGAAAGCAGTTTTCACGTCCATTTGAAACACAGTGAACGATTTGTGTGCAGCTATGCTCTAAATATTATCCTGATAGCTTCCATTCTAGCAACAGGAGCGAAGGATTCTTCAAAATCTATTCCTTCCTCTTGGCGGTACCCTCTCACAACCAGACGAGACTTGTTTCGGATGACCGTGTTCTCTTCATCATGCTTGTTTTTGAATAACCATTTCAACGTAAGAGGTTTTATGTTATCCGGAAGAGGAACTAACACCCATACATCAAGCCTTTTGAACTGAAGAAGCTCTTCTTGCATTGATTCAATCCATGCAGGGTCGGTCATAGCCTCTTTGACATTCTTGGGTTCCACAGTGCTTACTGTAATGGGTACATGCTCCTTGTCACCATCGGATGCAGTTCGATTCCTGTCTAATACTATGGTCGAGAGGGTTCTCCGATCACTTGTTCCAGAGGGTGATCCTTAGTCCATTGAAATTCATGAGGGTATGGTTGGTAAAACGTATGCATGTTCGATGGATCCACATATTGTGAGGATGGAGAATCAGCATCACATGTGGATGGAGTAGCAAAGGGATTTACAAACGTGTTTTCATCGAACATAGCATTTGGAACATTGTCAGCAATTGTTGCGGGTTGATGCTGAACATGTTGATGTGTGTGGAGCTCGTCAACATCCTGTGAAGTATTTGAAAAATTTGTAGCTTGAGAGGATGCAATTATGGTGTCTGGTGTTGTGTTGCTGTTGTTTGTTAGTTGCCGTTGGAGTCTTGATGAACTTGAGGTGCTTGTGCACCAGAGCAGTTCTTGAGCAGATGACGGTTGACCACCGATAAAATTCATCTTCATAGCTCAAACAGTAAATCCAGATCTCCTTAGTTGGTTTTTGAGTTGTTATTGTTGACGGAGCATAAGTAAGATCGAGTCTTAAACTGATTTGTCTAGAAGTTATGCTTTGAAGCCCAAGTTTTAAACTGCTTTGTTCAAAAGCCATAGCTAAAAGCTCATCAAATGTCACATTTATTGTCTCCATGATTTTCTTTGTCCTTTGGTTGTAAACTCTGTAAGCACAGGAATCAGCAGAATAACCAATGAAAAAGCTAATATCACCTTTTGCACCAAGTTCCCAATACTCTTCACGATCATTTTGGGAAATCAGAGCGCCCCGAAACATGCAATGAATGGAGATCTTCCGGTTTTCTTCCGTTAATGAGCTCGTATGGTGTTTTGTTAAATCGACGATGAATGATGGAACGGTTTTGAGTGTAGCACGCAGTAGCAATCGCTTCAGCCCATAAGAATAACGGTGCATGAGAGAAAATCAACATTGTTCTAGCAGCCTCAACTAATGTCCGATTTCTTCGTTCCACTACTCCATTTTGTTGAGGTGTTCTGACAGAAGACGCTTGGTGAGAGATGCCAACACTATCAAAGTATTCTTTAAGGATTTGATTTTTGAATTCTGTGCCGTTATCGGTTCTTATGATGATGACAGGTGACTGAAGAAGGACAGTAATTCGCTTCAGGAAGGTTTTAATCACTTCTGGTGCTTCATCTTTTGATCTGAGAAAATGTACCCAAGTGTAACGAGAGTATCGTCCACAATCTCCAAAATCATTATCGCTTTCCATTTATGCTAGCAATTCTCATTGGACCACACAAATCCATATGAAGAAGGTGTAACCTCTGCTTAGAATTTGGAACTGGTTTGGGTGGGTGAGACGCCCTTTTGCTTTTTCCTTGCTCACATGAGGGACAAAGGTGTTCTTTATGATATTTGAATTTTGGAAGACCGGTGACAAGATCGTTTTTGGCAAGGTCATTTATGGTGTCAAAGTTGAGGTGGGATAAACGTTGATGCCATAACCATGACTTGGTAGAAGTTGCTCGAGCCATGAGGCAAATTGGGGATGCAGAGGCCATTTCATGGAGATTGATGGTGTAAAGGTTTGTTGAACGGTTTCCTTTTAACAAATCAACTCCTTCTAGATTTCGACAAAACAAGTGTTCCTTCTGAAAGCAACCTATAAATTGAATCGCAAGAACTGCCCAACGAGAACAGATTGTGTCCAAGCCTCAACGAACATAAAACCCTGGTTGATCAAAATATTTCCCATTGCAGATTCACCGAAACCCAAAATTGTAGCAACATGATCATTTCAAAAGATGAACAGTTCCAAAAACTTCCAGACGAATTTGCTTGAGAAGCTTTAGATTCCCGGTCATATGCTTGGAGCAACCCGAGTCGACGCACCATAAAAAAATTTGGATAACCTGCCAAGAAAAGAAGTGGAATTTAGAAATCATTTGATTGTAGGTTCCGAAAGGTTAGAAGAACAAGCATTATCACATTAGAGAGTAGATTGACTCTCAGATTTACTGGATGCGATATTTTTCCTTTAATGTCAAAAAAACTTCCAGTGGTGACCACTAAGGCAAAATCTAGGTTTTACAAGGCTTAGGTGAGCAAAGTCTTTGTGGACCCTACTTTCTTAGGCTTTATAACCTTTGGCTTTTGTTTCGTTTGATTTTCAGTGTTTGAAACATTTGCCTTTTGTTTTCTGCCACGAGAATTCATGTCATTCACATAATTAAGCATACAGACATCATGATTAGCAGTGATTAAACATTGCTTACACATAGCACAAATAACTTCAGATTTATCATTCCGAATATCAGGATTATCGTGTTTACATTCAGGTTGACATATGTTTCTTATTCTTAGAAAGCAGTAAAAGTCCTATGGTGTTCTTTACTTCAACTTCTTTACTTCTTGTTGCAACTACCCCTTAGACACAGAGGGGGGGACCCTATCATTCTTTTTATTGCTCCTTTGGGCTGTGGGCCTTCTGGTCTTAGCAGTGTTGTCTACTCCTGTAGAAGATAAACCATTTGAGTCAGAATTAACATCTTTCTTAGTGACGACATGAGGTTGTGAAACGGTGATTGGATTTGTCCTAACGCTCGCTCTAACTTTGTTAGGGACATACTTTTCTTCCCTAGAAGGCTTGAAAGGATGAATCCTAAACATTCCTGGGGCAATCACATTATCATGTTTCACAATTTTTGATTCTTGTGGTGTGGGTACCGAGTTTGAAGTGACTGGTTTTGACAAATCATTCGTCTCATCAACCTTTTGAGGAACCCGATTTTTTGATGATGTTGTATGTTCAGATTGAAATGCATTTGGTTGTCTCACAACAGGGTTTTTTCTTATAGGTTGCAAAGACGGTTTCCTCTCGGTTGATTGATTTGCAAACTTAGTATTCGTACTCGTACCCTTGGTGGTGTCCACTTGTTCAGAAACTTTATCAAATAACTGGGCTCTTAGCTTAGCATTTTCATAGATCGTGTCTTGTAATTTGTTTTGCAAAGAGTCAATTATTGTTTTAGTTTGAGCACGTGTCACAGAGATAGAGTCAAACAGGTTTTGTATATGGTCTTTTGTTGAGCAATTATTTTCATAATTTCCGGAACCTGAAACTCTAATTCTCATTCTCATTTTCACGTTTCTGAGACAAAGGATCAAGGGTTTTTGATAACATGGAGTATCCGTATTTTACCTTTTGGTTCTCCCAAACTGAGCTTGCAAACCGTTCGATCTTTGTTGCCTGTATCATTATAAGCTTTATCTACGAAATTTTGTCATTATGTGCATTTCTTTCACACTTTTTGTACCAATTATTCCAAAGTTTAGCATATTCATTTCTCCTTTTTAATGATTTCAATTTTCAAGTCGTTCTTTCGTACGGTCATGGCTCGGTTTGGAGATTTGATGAATCTCAACCGATGGATTTTGCACATTAGATAAGAATGTCTTGACTGACAACTGTTCTCAAGAGATGCTCAATTTCCAATTCCATGTTTGTGCTTTAGCAAGGAGATTTCATCAGCTTCTTTTGCAAGAGATTTAAAGTCTCGAAACCATATTTGCTACTTCTTTCAATAAATTGTATTTCAAAATTTTGAAGTCTAGATCCATTGGTTGATGATAGGAAAATTTTCTTCTTTTAAAATTTTGTAAATCTCTTGATGACACTGCGACCAATTGTGTGTATCTAAAGTGCAATTCTTGGTTTGACAACACGTTGAAGAGTCACAATGGTGCTTTTTACCTCATTTAGAAATTTTCGTGCAACACTTGGTGTAGTATCATCCAAAAATTCTTCATTTGGTATTGAAATTGATTTTGAAACAGTGGCCGTTTTGGAAGTATTTGAAAAATACAACTCTTCACGTGACTTGGCCGTTTGAGAAACAAAAATCCCAGAAGAGTTTACTTTGTATAGTTTGCCGGTTTTATTTCTTTGTTCAATTGTTTCATTTTTTGGCGACTCTCTTGAGCAAGCTGCAGTGTCTCTTCCGAATCATGCACAACAGGAGGATCATGCTTTTCAAGTAACACGTTGCCATTATACAAACTTTGTTGTTTTCGCTGAGCTTGCTTGAGATAAAAAGGATTTTGATAACCCAAAGCCATTTTCTGTTCGGTGTGGTAAAACGAGTCTGGCTTAGGTGAAAGCATGTGCATCGTTTGAATCGATTGACCCGTTTTAACCAAAATATTATCTAATTCCTTTATCTTATTCTCAAGTTGGATTTGTTTATCAAGAAGCTCGTCTTCGCGTATTTTGAAATCAGACTTCAACTTTTTCTTTTCTTCAAGAAGAGAAGAAACAGTTGATTTTTCCGTTGAAAGCTGTTTACTTAAATTTGAAATTTCCTCATTCAAAGTCGTTATTTGTTTACCGGAACTTAAATGAAGAGCATTTATCTTTTTAGTAAGACATTGTTCTTGATAAACCCGATTTAGTAAAATCTTTCAAAGTTTTTGTCATATTTTTCTTGACTAATTTCAAAACACTTTTCTTGATTTTTATATCTAGCAAGCTCAGTGGTCAAATCAGCATTTGTTTCTTTCATTTTGCGATTTACCGAGTGTGACCCTTTTCAACTCCAGTGCAAAATTATTATAAATGATTCAAAGTAGCACGTGTTTTCCTCAAAAGTTTGAGGATGGTTGATCTGATTGTTCCCCACTCATGTTCTACACTCGAAGATATCAGAAATAATCTTTACTATAATTCGGTTGTACTTTGGGGGTGGTTCAGGAATGGACTTGAGTAGCTCAGTATACTGCTCCTCTTGAGTAAACATATTAAATATCTCATCATCATAGCAATTGTTATAGTTGTGTACCTCAGCTGATCCATCTGAGTCATAGACAGGAGCTTTGTCAGTCTGGAGTACCGATGTCGTTGCTTCGAATCCTTCACAATAACCCGTTCAGAAAATCAGGTGTGTTAGAATATTGGTATCAGAATGGGCAAATTGGTGTTCTAGAATAATTAGGAAGGAAATGTTGTTCAGCAGGGCTGAGGGTAATGCGCCTGGGGACTAATATGGTTAATCAGATAAGGTGTTACAACTGCAGAGGATTGGTCCGCATTAGTGCTAGGAAACATGTACTGTCAAACCAAGGAGAAGGGATGTTGCGTATCTTCAGACATCAGTTGTTGATTGCCTCAAACGGAAGAGTCAGACATAGTAGCCATACAATGCAGACTTTGCTCAATGACTGTATCAGCTGTGTCAATTAGCATGACTAATTGATGGCTGTTAAGCAGCAGTTGCTAGGTACATAGGCTAATATCCAATTATCTAAGACGCGGAGATATAGCTGTGCAACTGCAAACTGAGCAATGAGAGTTGTCGAGAGCTCTCTCTATGTCCACCGCCTTTCCTTATCCCTCTTGTCCTTGAGCACCCCACGACTATATATCCAACCTTCCATAACACACAGTCGGTGATGAACCCCAGAGCTTGCTCGATAAACCGACAATCACTCGCCCCCCTCCCTCCTCACCCCCTTGCGTTTGCACACTGCGCCACGTTACCCCCCCCCCCCCCTTGCAAGATGACCCAATCTATGCTAGTTGTAACACCTTATCTGATTACCATTTTTCCCAGAGAGCCATTACCCGCAGCCCAGTTGCTGCTACAAACATTTACATTCATAATATTCTGGAACACCAATTTGGCCCCTTATCCTGATTACCAATATTGAACACCATTGATCTGAACCTGCATCTTGAGAACAACCTGATTCTCGTAGTCTGTACTGCATTATACCCGTATTGATAACCCAACGGTTATGACCCAGCATACTGTCTAAATGATTCCCATCCATTGGCTCAAACCATCGCTTCTGTCTTGTATTGAACCTGTTCATACCCGGTTGAGAAATTGCGAATACGTGGGTTTTGATGAGATTCTTGGTTGTTGTTGGTTGGTGTTGAGTAGTTTAGTTTGGAATGCCTTAGCACATTAGACGAGTGCATGTTCATTGCCGGTTGTGGGATCTGTGCTTGGTCTTCGGGATTTTGGCCATGGTTGTTGCATGAAGTTCTGGTTGAATGATGGTTGTGGGTAGTAGTTGTTTCTGTTCGATGGGTTGTGGTTTGTTGGCATGTAGGTACTGTGATGGTTTTGATTTGGTGAAACACTGGATAGTTGAAGGATGTTGAATTTTGCATGAGTGCTAGCGGATCATGTGTTTTTGCAAGTCGTTCAGCTCTTTAATTCATCAACCTCCTTTTGATAGTACTTCAAGTAATCATTAAAACTGAGTGAAAATCATGTCATAGTGCAAGTCTTCGTTGTTGAAACAATAGTAAACATGACGACTCCATTCTGGTTGTTAAGTTGTTTTGGAACTTTAGATTATAGCAATCTTTTCAGGAAAGTGTTTGCTTCTCTTAAAATCATTCATCAATTTTGAGAAACGGTAATAGTAAGATCTCAATCGATCTCACCATCAGTGGATGTAAAACACACTTTTCCCATTCATTAAAACAACTTAGCCCTTCTTTCTTGAATCCAATTCAGAACCTTTCATAATTTGTTGCACACGCGTAACCAGATTTCCTGGAGCGTTAGTTTTCTCAACTATCAACAGGCAAGCATAGATGTCTTCAGGACGACCGGAGGACGAATGTCTGAATAGCTTGATATGCTTCCATCTGTTTAATTTCTGCTACTGTGAGTTCATCATCGGTTTGTTCATGAAACGTTTCAAGAACAGGTACTTCACGGTCTGCATCACCTGGTTCAGGAATCATTCGTCTGACATAAGGACCATTCATAATGGAGTTGTAGATTAACTTTCCATTTGGTCTACTCTTAGCATACCGAAGAAGACGTGATGACCATGAAACGTAGTTCTCTTTGTTTAAGCATAGGAAGGGCGGTTTTTCAGAAAACCGGCTTGCATTAAATGTCTTGTTGAGTCGACATTGCAAATGTGATGTGAAATGATAAACAAGGATCTTTAGTGGGTAAAGTGATTGTTGTTGTTGTGGATTTGAATCAATTAACGTTCACGGGATTTTACTCGTCTATGATCAAAACCGATAATGAATAAACGGGATTTTACAAGATCACTAGATAACCGTGAATGATTTGATTCGGATATTAGCAGCGGAAAAATTCAAAAATACTGGACATGAAAAGTGTCAATAATCCATAGAATCGATGTTTTTGGGCTTGAAAAATCCTTAACCAGCCTAAAGGGTGGTTTTACAGCGTGCTCCGTCACGTTTTTCTCTTCGATTTAGTGAGTCAAGGGGCCTTAAACGGACTTACGGATCAAAAGTTATGGCTGTTTTACTGAAACCCTTTTCTTCACACAAAATTTTTTTTTTCGTTCGGTCCAAATTTTTTTTTGCTCGTTCGATCCTTGAAGAGTTCTCCTCGTTCGATCCTTCAAAAAAAATTGCTCTCGTTCGATCCTTGAAGAGTTCTCCTCGTTCGATCCTCTGGTTCGGTCCTTCGCTAGTTCGATCCTCTGGTTCGGTCCTACGCTAGTTCGATCACCTAGTTCGGTCCTACGCTAGTTCGATCACCTAGTTCGATCCTCTAGATCGATCCTCTAGATCGATCCTCTCGTTCGATCCTTGAAGGGAAATCTAGTTCGGTCCTTGAAGAATTCTCCTCGTTCGGTCCTTGAGTTGTGTCACTCGTTCGATCCTATATAGAGGAACTCGTTCGATCCTTCAAAAAGTTTCCTCGTTCGATCCTTCACAAGTTCACTCGTTCGGTGCAACAGTTTTTTCACCCGATCGGTTGAACAAGGTTTCCTCTCGTTCGATTGTTGAGATTTTTCACTCGTTCGGACCAAACGAAAAGAACACGGTCTTGAGTTTACTAGCCACGAGAGAAATAGAAAAACTAGAAAAAAATGACTGTTATGACGAGATGGAACAAACAAAAATACCGAATGATAAGCTTAAAAAAATTACCACAACCAAATCACAACACCCAACCTTGGCTCTTGATACCACTTGTTAGGATATCATTTCATCACCTCAAACACAAAAATAAGGAAAATAGATTTTAGAGAGAGAAAGTAAAAAACAAAGAAAAATGGTTACTTGATCATAAAAGAAAAATGAGAAGCAACACCCTCTCCACACTTGGAGAGGGCTTTAAATAGATACAAGAAAGGACTATTCTTGTGGGCTTTGAGTTGGGCCGGATCTTAACACAAATGGGCTTGAGCCCGACAACTAGGGCCCAACTAAGCTTAACTAAAATTCCCGTAAAACTATGTTTATTATACAAGACTCGGGAATATTTAATGACCATCACTTTAATAAATACACGGCTAACAATACTAAGTTTCTTCACTGATCATAGGAGTTTTCCCTTCTCTTTGGCCTTTATCAGGTGAAGGAATAGACATTTTAGTACCAACAGTACTAACTTGTTCACTAACAGTACTAAGTTTAATACTGCCAGTATTAACTCCTTCGGCAGTATTAACTTTTTTAGCACCAACATCAACTTCTTCTTGAAAACCAAGCTTGTGACTTACCTTCTTTGCCATAGGTCTCTTTTTCTTCTCTTATACTCTCCTTCCCTTTTTTCATGGACGTTGGCTTTAGAGTGGCAACCCTGGAGAGGGTTTTGGCTGTGCTTCAAGTGTATTAGGACTTATGTCTTCACTTGTTACCTCCCCTTGATGAAGGCATTTACTTTTGTTGTAGAGGAGAAGTAAAACAGTCCTTGCTACAAAGAATCTAGAGGATCATCTTGACCTTTTCCTCCCTGAGACTCAGGGTTCTTCCTCTTCAGAGTCATGGATAAACCATATTTCTCCTCTTAAAAACCCTTCCAACTTCTTCACTTTTCTTGACTCAACTTCACAAGAGGAATTCCCTTATTGTCAGCTTGGTTTGTTTGAGATCCGTTTCTAGGCTGTCAATTTTTGATATCAACTGAGGAACTACCTGAAGTAAATCATCCATAATCATTTGTCTGTGAGCCTGTTCTTGTGGGGGTGAGAAGTGTTGGTGGACAGAAGATGGCTCCTCAAAGGTGTGTTCAAAAGGTGCAGGTTCAGTGTCAGGTATAGGTGTAGGTGTAGGAATGGATGCAGGGATAGGTGTAGGTGTAGGAATGGTTGCAGGAATAGGAGGTGGAGATTGTACTGGAGGTGATGATGTGGATGGTACTGGAGGTGTGGATGATGATGGTTGGGATTGAGCCACAACATCATGTTCTTGACCTGCATTTGGGTTAGTAGCAACAAGTAACATAGCAGGCAATAAAGGTCTTGGTGCCCTCGAAAAAACCCCTTTTCATGTTCCCAATGATCCTTTGGTTCAGGCATACAGCCAGATAAAGAGTGTTTGATTTTCCGTATTGGAAATATTTCAAAATCATTTTTGAATTACGAGGGCTACATCAAAAACTTCGTCTTGCTTTTCATATTTGCCACATTCCATCAAAAATAAGTTTAAAAGTTTTAAACTTATCAGTGGATAGACAAATCAAAGCCAGAGTAAAAAATTGCCAAAATAAAAAATTTAATATTGCTTTTTATCCGAATTGATCCATCCACAATTTTTAGAGCTGATACAGTGTAAAAGATGGTGGATAAATATCTCATTGGGGTGTGAAATTGTGATATTTTTTTTTCCAAAAAGTAAAGGTTCCATCAGTAGGATACCCCATTTGCCCCATCCCCTCAAAAATTTCATCATTTGGCAGCATTGTAATCCCTGTGGCGTCTTCTAATTGAAGTGTATCTCTAATAGACGCCTCAGTGATTGTGTACCCTATGGTATCAATGGTTGCTTTAATTTCTAGAGTCCCATCAGCTATAGTATTTGCTAGTAGCAGTCTGCCAAAATGTTTTACAAGGGAAAATCATAGATAGTTGGTTAGTAGTTAGGCCATACCTGAGGTTGGAACTGAAGAAAATTCCACTATCTCAGCAACCCTGCACTTTCGTCAGGCTTGGCAAAAAAAACCCCAACTTGATTGTGTTTTTCCAATCTTTAATTTGGGCCATTGGAGACCAATCGTATCTATACTTGGGTTTTGATTCGAGTGTGAGGTTGTAGATGCTGGTAACAGAACGCTTGACTATTTTCGTTATACAATTAAAGAAGATTTTTACTTTGCGAAAAGGAGATAGCAATAAAAAGATAAGTATGAAAGAGAAATCAAACTTTATCTATATATAGCTTCTCTGAGGAACGACAATAGCGCCGTAAAAATCTCTAACGGTAATATTTAAACAGTGATAAAACAAAAGAAAGTCGAATTTCCCGCAACCAGCATTAACAATAACCTACCAGTATTAAAAATTACACTACCAGACTTAATTTTGGTCAACCAGACTTAAGTAAGAATCAACCCGAATTAACTCTTTGTCAACCAGAATTACGTATGTACTAAAAATGTACAAAAGTTAAAACCTTATCACTCCTCCCTTTCATCTGCACATCCATGCTATGCCTGCAAAATTAGTCTAAAACAAAGAAAAACATACTGCAAGAGATTGTATAGACAGAATTAATGAAAACTAACTACCCGAATTAATGTTGCTTAACTACCAGTATTAAAATAAACTAACTAACAGTATTAAGACTAACTAGCTAATAGTATTAAGATAAACTAGCTACCAGAATTAAACAAACTATACAACTAAGCCTCCCCTTAAATGTAGCTATGGGTTAATCATACCAATGCTAACCACCAAGTAATTAAACCGTGGTCCATCAAAAGGTTTGGTCAACAGGTCAGCTACATTTAAGTCTGTGTGAATTTTCTCCACACTAATGAGCTTCTTCTCATAACAATCTCTTATAAAGTGGTGACGTATCTCGATGTGCTTTGTCTTGGAATGATATACTGGGTTCTTCACAATGCAGATTGTGCTTTCATTATCAATGTGGATTTTGGTATTCATGAAATTGAAACCATAGTCCAGCAATTGATTTTGAACCCACAATACTTGTCCACAGCAATTTGCAGCAGCTACATATTCAGCTTCAGTTGTTGAAGTAGCCACTATTGTCTGTTTCTTACATTGCCATGAGATAAGTCTTTGTCCAAGAAATTGACAACCACCTGTTGTGGATTTCCTGTCAAGGTTGGACCCACCATAATCACTATCAGAGAATGCTTCCAAGTCAAAGGGTGATTCCCTAGGATACCATAAGCCCAAGTTTGGTTTGCCCTTGAGATACTTGAAGATTCTTGACAGCATTGAGATGAGAAGTCTTTGGAGTTACCTGAAAACGTGAACAAACACATACTGCATACATAATATCAGGTCTAGAAGCAGTTAAGTACATGAGGGAACCTATCATAGATCTGTACAAGTGTACATCTACATCAAAAGCTTCCTCATCTTTTGTCAAAGGCAACTTGGTCTCCATGGGAGTGATGGCAGCTTTGACATGCACAAGATCAAATTTCTTGAGTATCTCAGCTACATACTTGTCTTGAGAGATGAAGATGCCTTCCTTGTTCTGCTTGACTTGTAGACCTAAAAAGAATGTAAGTTCACCCATGGAACTCATTTGAAATCTGCTTTGCATCAAAGCTTCAAACTCATCACACCAAGACTTGTTTGTAGACCCAAAAATGATATCATCAACATATACTTGAACCAACATGATATCCTTGTTGTTTCTTCTAATGAATAAAGTCTTGTCAATGGTGCCCCTCTTGTATCCATGCTTCTCTAGGAATGTTGACAGAGTAGCATACCAAGCTCTAGGGGCTTGGTGCAATCCATACAAGGCTTTGACCACCTTATAAACCTTTGTAGGATGATCAGGATCAACAAAACCAGGAGGTTGTGAGACATAGACCTCTTCATCAATAGTGCCATACAGAAAAGCACTTTTCACATCCATTTGATAGACTATGAACCCCATAAATGAGGCAAAGGCCAAAAACAACCTGATAGCTTCAATTCTTGCTACAGGTGCAAAAACCTCATCATAATCAATCCCTTCTTCTTGTCTATGACCTTGAGCTACCAGCCTTGCTTTGTTTCTGACAACTACTCCCCGCTCATCCTTTTTGTTCCTGTATACCCATTTAGTACCTATCACTAGCACGCTATTGGTAAATCAACCAAAACCCTTATTGTGAAGCTTGATCTGCAACAGTTCTTTCTGCTAGCTTCAAACCCAGTTCCATCTTCAAGAGCTTCTGAGACTTTCCTTTTCAATTGAGACAAAAGCAAGCAAAAAGACAATGTTGTTGATCTTTATGATTGCTTTCTTTGGTGTGTTGTATGTAGGTATAGAGCCTATGGAGCCTCAGTGATTTTCTTGAGGAGTTCTAGTTGAACAGGTGTATTGGAATCTCCAAGGATTTGACTTTGAGGCTGAGCATGTGATACTTTAGAGTGGGATTAGTTAGGAACATCTACTAATTGGTAGATTGTTGAATTCAGAAATAATCCATTATCATCATAAGAAGGCCTTTTCAAAGATACCTTCACTTGACTTTATCATAAAACCTTATTTCAGGCATTCATTCCATCATTCTGGCATCAGAGAAGACATCTTCGCAAGCTCAGCACTAGGAGAGATAGCTTCAGTATTGCCAGCATTAACCTCCTCAAAAGCAGTATTAAGGTTAATACTACCAGTATTAACAGGATTAGTACTGGTAGGTACTGTAGTAGGTACTGGTCCTAAGTGCTTTAAAGCAAGAGCATCCAATTCTTTTCTAAAAGTCATAATGTCATCAGCAGACTTGGATATTGGTGTAGAAGATGGCTGCCTTGGGAAGTGAGTCTTCTTTGTAGCAATCTTTTCAGAAAGAGATGTAGAAGAAACCACCATTAGGTCTGCATCCTCCTCAGTTTGCACATCAATATCAATGACTTCCTTTGAATCTGCAGGGTTAGCTTGATTGTGCACAGAAACAGGTATATAGTTCATAGAGTCTGTAAGATAATCTAAGTCAAACATCCACCTATGCCCTATTCCCTGTACATGGGTTTTTCCTCAAGAAAGTTGACATGAAGGTTACTTCAACTCTTTTGGGTTGACTGAAGTTATAAACCTAAAGGCTTTACTATTTACAGAGTAACCAACAAAGAAAACCCTCATCAGATTTTTCTCAAAACTTTCCCTAGTGGGATAAGCGTATTGAGAATTGTAAACATGTACACCACAAATGGTCATTATGTAGCTAAGGATTGGTTTGTGGCCAAACAAAAGCTCATAAGGAGTTTTGTTTTGAGGCTTGGTCACCCTTACCCTGTTGAAGGTATGCAAGAAGTTATAATGCTTACTTGCCAAAAAGTAGGTAGTAAGTGTGATGGTCAAGCTTGGGCATTATTCCTAGCAGGCCTTATTTGGGTCTATCATTCTCTCAGCAACCCCATTTTGCTGAGGAGTTCTTGCATTACTAAACTCCTGTTTTATACCCTTTTCTCCACAGAACTCAAGCATAACCCTATTTTTAATTTCTGTCCATATTATCTGATTAATGATTTTTACTTTGTGGAGTAAGTTGGTTTTCTACTGTCTTATAAAAGTCTTAAGGGATGCCAATAGTTTCATCCTTTTTGGCTAGAGAAAAACCACACAAAACCATTGAATACAGTCATCCAGTAAACACTAGACAGTATCTTGCATTGTTGATACTCATCACAGAGTTGGTCCAAATAAAATCATATGCAAGATATTGTAATGGGGGGGTCACATATCTATCAATTCTTCGGCATTACAGGAGCCATTGTGTTGCTTTCCCTTTTTGACAAGCGAACACAAGTGTGGTCTTTTTTGAAAACAAAACCTTTTTTTCTTTGGATAAGGTAAACCCTCTAACTAGATTATCCTTTACAAGTTTATTTAAGTTTTTAAAATTAAGGTGACCTAACCTCCTGTGCCACAATTTAGCTTCATTAGATGAGGCTTTTGCTAATAAAACCAGTGTATCCTTTGGAAGAATCAACAGTTTCATATCAATAAGTTATAATGTTGTGTTGCCTAGGAACTTATAGGGAAGAACCTGATTTTCATTAGGCATCTTAAAGTCAGAAGACACCATAAAACACTCTTTTTCAGTAAAAAGTACATTTAGCTTTTTATCACATATCTGAGATATGGAGAATAAGTTAAAATGTCCAAGTTCTTTCACAAAAGCCACATCATCAAAAACTAAATTTCCTAATCTAATTGTACCTTTTCCACTGATACTACCTTTACTTCCTCCAAAAGTAACAGATCCCACTTTGGACAGTTCTTGATAATCTTCAAGATGGGCCCTGTTACCAGTCATGTGCCCAGAACATCCACTATCAAAAATACCCTCTAGCTTATATGCTTCAGTGGATGATACTGGCACATACAAAAAAGATTAGTTTCTCTTTGGTGACACCATGACTTCACAGGCTTGGGTCTGCATTGTGTACCTGAGAGACATCTGAACATATGAAGCAGGGGTTGGTCCACTAATGGCTATTGGAAGTGTGGTGTTGTTTTTTCTCCAAACATAACTGCTGAGGTCTTAACAGCAGCTACCCACTTTTGCCCTTTAACAAACATAAATTATTGACTTGTATGCAGTTTCTTGTAAAAGGGTCTATTTACAGGTGATCTTTGTTTTGAAAAACGTTTTTTTTTTTTTTATTTGGACTTTTAGCATTCACCAGTGAAGTCTCGGTTTTGATAATACTGGTCTAGTTACTCTGGCAGTATTAACATGCACCCTACCAGAATTAACATTTTGTTTGCCAGTATTAACTCTAGAACCACCAGACTTATTTTGAGTGCCAGAATTAACATACATTCTACCAGAATTAACATGTTGCTTGCCAGTATTAAAACTAGAAGCACCAGACTTAATATGAGTGCCAGAACTAACATGCAAACTACCAGAACTAACATTTTGCTTGCTGTAATACATTTTTCACTTACAGTTTTAATAGTTCTGCTAGCAGTACTAAAATTGGGTCTAATGTTATTTAGTTGTACAGGTCTGGGAGTGAATTGATTTGCTTTATTCACCCTGTTAGAGTTAGTCCAGGCTGGTGTTACTTGCCTAACATTAGCATGAACCACCCTTGTGCTCTTAAAAGCAGCTACCCTTGCCATCTTTTTCTCATAATAGTCACAATCCTTAATCAAGTGACTAAGACTTCCACACACAAAACATGGTTTTCTTTCAAAAGAATATCCTGCACCTAATTCCCTTTCCATTCTTTGATTCCAATTCTGTCTATTATATGAAGGAATAGGTGAGGGAGTCACTGGTGTCCTAATTGGTTGCCTAGGAGTTTTTACATGCTGTGCACAACTAGGGTCAACTGTTTGTGGGGGTGTAGGCACTTGTGATTGAGTCTTTTGGGTGGAAATGGAAACCTGCTCACTAGAAGGTATAGGGATAGAGTCATCATTGACTGAATGGTCAGTTACAGTTCCTAGCTCCCCATCACTGTCATTGGATTGACAGGTTGAGTAATGAGTGGAACTTGCATCAGACACAACTCCAAGCTCCCCATCACTGTCATTAGATGGACAGATTGAGAAAACAATGGAACTAGCATTAGACACTGTAGGACTAGGAGATTGAGGTTGAGGTCCATGTTTACCATACACATACAAAGAATCATCTATGTCCTCCTGTGCCCTAGGGGTATAATCACCACTAAGAGGAGGGGGGACACCTTTGTATTCTACCTGTTTGAATCTGCTGTAAAGTGGGATATCATAATATCCTTCATCTGTTTCCCTAAGAACAAAAATACCTCTACTCATCTCTTCCTCATATCCTAGGACCTCAGCATTTGACTTTATGCTATGTCCTAAACCTAGCTTAACAGTTGAGCTCATCCCACAATCAATAAGCTTCCAAAGATTTTTAGAAGATGTAGACAGAATCAAACAATTTTTGTTTAAAGCGTCTTTGTCTTTGACAGCTTTCATTCTCTTTCTTCTATACTTTTCAGCTCTTTTAATCTTTTCATAAATTTGATTAGCTTGAAAATTTAATTTTTCATTTAAGGTGATTGTGTTTGTGGGGAGGCTTTAAGTGAGATTCTAACTTCTTAACGGATAACTTTATTGGGCAACTAAGGCAGCTTCTTGGTCACCAAATTCAGATTGCAATTCATCATACTTAGCTTGTAGAGCATTAAATGAATCTAAACACAATTTAGAGCACATTGATACCTCATTATTCACAGTGAAAGCCATTAGAGCATGATTGAGTTCCTCATCTGTAGTCTGCTCTACCCAATTGATTTGACCTTCATCAATAGTCATCAAAGCTTCCTTTTCAATTTGCACTGGCTTGAAATTTTGACTTTTACCTGCTTCCTGCCTGTTACCTTCCTTTGAACTTTTAAACTTGCATTCCCTAGCAAAATGCCCAGTATTGTGGCAATTGAAACACTCAACTTTTCTCTTATCAAATGCCACATGCATTTTTCCATCCACTCTTGGCCTTCTACCTGTCTTCTTGTAGAACTTCTTAATCTTTATTGCAGTCATAGCAATCTGCCAATTTATATCCATTTCTTCCAAATCCAGATCATCAATTTGATCTAGGTCTTCATGTATCAAATCCACATCATCAGCATTTGTGGCTAGAAAAGAATGGATAACTTCATCAGCAAGACCAGGAGTAGCAGTTTGTTTTGCTTTGGAAGAGGAAGTGGTATAAGAACTATAATTTCCTGAGCTGTGGCTTGGCTTATGCTTGCTTGAAGAGGCTTTGGCTTGTGATAGAAAAGCCACATTCTCAGATGCCTGGGAAGAAGATGATGTCTTTTGGATGTCTTGTTCAAAGACACTCAGATTATTGTATAAATCATCTATTGACAGTGTGTCAATATTCTTCTTCGTTCTCATTGTCATGGCTAAACTGTCCCATGCAGGTGGAAGGGACCTCAAAAACTTGTGATTTGCATCTTCATCTGACACACCAGCACCAAGGGCATCCAGCTGTGATAGGAGTTTTTGGAACCTATCATACCCTTTCTCCAAGCTTTCCTTAGACGTGATTGTAAATGCCTCAAACTGTTGTTTCAAAACAGCTTTTTGCATTTTCTTTGAGTTCGCATTGCCACCAAACCTTGTCTTGATGGCTGCCCAAATCTCTTTGGCATCATCCATGCCATGAAAACGTCTGAGATGATCTTTTGGAACAGCCATTAACAATAGTGTTCTTGCTTTCCTTTCTTTCTCATCAGCAACCTGTTCTTCCTGTGTGGTTGGAGGAAGAACCCTGTATACACCATCTTTACCTTTGGTGACTCGCTTCTTTGAGTTCCCATTCTGAATCACTTTCCAGACCTCATTATCTATATACTCAAGATAATGTTCCATCTCCATTGCCCACGTATCATAATCATCTTTTTGAAGGACAGGCAGTTTGATGTTTGAAAGTGTATTGGTGGTGATTATTTGTGGTGGTTTTGCAGGAGCATCTCCTTTGTTGATGTTGGTTCCAAGATCATTCAAAGTTGGCATCGTATGAAGAGAAAGTTCTCATCATTCATGAAGAGAGGGAATTATGTTTGCAGAAATGACTACTTGATTTGGTGGAATAAGAGTTTTTTGATCTTTGTTAACTTCTTGTGTAAATTCCCTTTGGTGGGCTCTGATACCACTTGTAGGTCCTAATCAACTGGATTCTAATGAGCCTTAATCGACTTATAGTACTTTTGAATAAATACCATAATGATATACGAGGACAATAACAGTGGAAACAAATATTGACGCGGAATATCTATATCTATACCAAGATGAGTCTCAAGAATAATTATCAAATTGCTATTACTATTACTTTTTGATTGTAAATTATCAATCATCTTCTATGTTTACATACTATATACATCTTTTATTAAGTTAAGGTACCCTAATCGCGTTAAGTGAATAATAACTTTTCCTCTTCCTAGATTAACGCTAATTGATAACTATTACTATAATAAGAACAGACTTAACTGTCTGGTCAAACAGTATTAACTTTAATACTGTCACACTTAAGTTAAAGCTGGCAGACTTAACTTGCTCTACCAGACTTAACTTTTACACTAACAGTACTAACTATTTTCTATCAGTACTAACTATAACTAACAGACTTAACTTTAATACTAACAGTATTAAGTCTGTTTACAATATTTTCCTAACACTTTTTTATCAATGCATCAGTGGAAAGTTTTTTAGTTGTCATCATTATGACACATGACCGTGCCTCGATCGTTTTATGGCTTATGTAGTCCTATATGTAACTAGCGCTTGCGGAGGCGTGAAGGGGGCGTGCAAGGCTTACTTACATAAACGTATAAACATTTGTTGTACACGTTCTTATGCCTATTATTAGCTAAATCATATTACTTTTAATTCATATCTGCTACAATCCTATTGATGTACGGAATTAGATTCTCGGAGTCAGGACATAATAAATAAACAAACACCTTGTGTTTCATTTCATATCGCACATAGTCGAGTGCTATTTCCTAGTAGGCTACAAGTTTCGTGCATAGCACATTAGGGTATATGAACCAACCACATTTCTAGTAAGCTTCGTGTTATGCGGGCCACGGCCTGTTGGGGTAGGTGCTAAAATTATTCATGTTTTTTGGACACATTGTCTGCAAGTTTAATACTACTAATGGAACATCGCACCATTAAACTTGGCGGGGCTATAGGGGTATAACGATACCATTATAGTTATCTCCGTGCATGTCACGTAAGTATCTCTGGATATAGAAAGTATGCAAGAGGCGTTGCAAGCCCAATACTAAGACAAATGCCATATTCGCACCAAGTACGCACGGAAGTACGTCTTCCGTCGGTCGTAAGTCGAATGCCATATTCGCATTACCCGGCCACGGAAGTACGTCTTCCGTCGGCCGTAAGTCGAATGCCATATTCACATTACCCGTTCACGGAAGTACGTCTTTCGTCGCCCGTAAGTCGAATGCCATATTCGCACTACCCGGCCACGGAAGTACGTCTTCCGTCGGCCGTACTTGAAATGCCATATTCGCATTACCCGGCCACGGAAGTACGTCTTCCGTCGGCCGTAAGTCGAATGCCATATTCGCGCGTTACCCGTCCAATCAAAATTAACGTCTTCCGTTGCCGTCCAGTCGAATTCCATAGTACGCATTACCACGGCTACGGAAGTACGTCTACCGCCGGCCGTAGATTAGAAATGCCATATTCGCATCTACCCTACACGGAAGTACGTCTTCCTCGGCCTACTGTCGAATGGCATATTCGCATTACCACGCCAACGGAAGTACGTCTTTCCGTCGGCCTTTAATTATAACGGGGTCCGCCTTCAACATATATAATCCTTCTCATCATCCTTTTCGTCAGAAACGAATGAAATTTTATCATGCAATGCTAGTGTTACCCTGACTACAGAAAAACGTATTCTGCTTACGGGGTCTTTAAACCGTCTAGGCACAGGAACCCAGGCGTCTGAGCCCGAATACACCTTACACATGTACGCGGTGCGTGCTTAAGACCAGGGCATGATGACACAGATATTGAAGATAGATATGGCGGCTTGTGGTTGGAAAGTGTGAACGTCTCCGCGACGGTAAGAGTAGTCCTTTTAGTCTAGTAACCGCGGCTACGGCCACGCTTACTAAACTGGGGGGACATGATGATGTATAGTGTGGACTGACCCGGCCCACTTATATTATTATGGGCTTACTTGCTGAGGATGTATAACATAAGTCTAGCATAACATGATCAAGAACCATATCATACTAGACTGGGGGACATGTTGGTATAGATCGAATATGCCAGACCCTATGGGCCGAACCCGATAAAAGGGTGGCTCACATCCTGACGTAAACCCTAAACGCATCACTATATATAACCAGGTGGTAGGATCTTCCTACCTACTCAACAGGTTTATACGCTAACCACCGTCTTTACTCTATGCTTATAACTATTCTGACTTGTGACCGTGGCGAGGGTGGAGATCCCGGAGGGGCTCCCGTCCGCCTCGTCCCCATCTAAACCGGATTCTATCTTTGTGTGTAGCACTATTCAAGGCCCGAGAAGACGACGAACGGCACCAAAAGAGTCATCAGGATCGGCCCGACCAAATTATGCTTCAACACTTAATATTGTCTTAATTTAGAGGGTATAAAGTCTTGTTACGGCATTTTTCAAAACCAATGAAATCTCATAGATACCCACATTTTCTTTTTAGCTTATACGAAATCAATATCTGCATTTAGCGTGAAAACATCTTTTAACATAGTTAGAATCATTAATGAATCATATGACTAGTGTTCATAGCCAGAAGAATATTCTTGCTAGATCAATACAGGCAAATACTTATCGTACTTGTATGTAAAAAAAAAGCATAGCAAAAACTAAGCCAGCATTCGTTTGCTTTTGTGACATTTAGAAGCAAGCTAGTTGCTTAACAACCGAAATAAATGAAAATATAATCTGCAATCAAGCACCACAATTATACTAATTACGTCACAATTCACCAAAATACATCCTATGGTCATGTATAGTTGACTTGGCTACATCTATCTTGCAAAAAAAAAAAACAATACAAATCATGGGAATATCTTAATCAGAAATCACCATTGAGGTCCCGTACCACTATAAGGCCCAGGTGATGCGTTTGGTTGTGATAAAAAACAACTGTCAATGAACAAGAACCGCAAGGCAGCACAATTGATGCCATGTTAGCACTATCAAGTGCTTGTAAAGAAACCTTGTCACCCCCAATTAATAACTGAAATCCCATCTCTTCCAACTCCAAAGAATCGAGAGAAAAGTAATCACCACACCGACACTGATAAAAGAGCTCCACAACATCTCCATTAGCTTCTACTATCAAATCGTCTAACTCAACTTCATCAGCAATCACATCCTCCTGTCTTGAAACCCGAAGTTCCATATCATATAGTGCCCGTGATTTTGCATCTCCTAATATTTCCCAAGCCGTCTGGATTTCAAGAAATCTTGATTGTGGCTCGTTGTGGTTACAATTTGTGGTTGGTAAAGGTTTTTGCAGCTTATCTGGATGTGAAAATTAGAGAGCAGATTATAGCCTGTACTGAATTCATCAATGGCTTGCGTCTTCTTTCACATTTAAAATGCCGTAGTGAGTTTGACTGATTGTATTGTTGGCTAATTGCATGGTAAATATACTTTAAAAGCTTCTTCCTGAAAATGCAGCGATAACATTTCACCACGGTAACTTATATAGCTTGCGAAAAAGAAATTCAAATATTGGCACTTTAATACCTCAAAAAGTAGCCAACCGGAATTACGTCTAATTTAGTTAAACAAACTACTCTGGAAAGAGTATGATTCAGGAAAGGTTTAACGCAAATTGTACAAACTGTTGAAAAGGACTAATAACTAAATAGAAAGAAAATGGTTGAACAGTGACAAAGTCAAAAGTCATTCAAAGTATATTATTATTAACCCTTAAAACCTCCTGTAAATCATTTGTTCAATACAATTAGATTACTACTGAAACAATATGCATCTTATAGTCATATTTAAGTGTTTAACACGACATGTTATCTTTAAAAAAAGTAAAATATTTGACAAAACTTAAGATCAACCCTAAACCAACCTGACCCGTACAATAAGTATCCAATTAGACCTGAACCTGTTACCTAACCTGCTCAATATGCCATCTCTAACTAATACTAATGACATCGAATATTCCTAACTTCAAGTTTGCTCAAATAGGTTTCCGAACTAATTCCATAACGAAACACACTCCACATAATAAGTTATTAAAAAGCTCAATGCCCATATGATTTAATGGAGCATGACGTTATATGATCTATACAAGCACTCAGATTTTCACATCATGCTAACACCAATTTTTTAATCTCGTTAAAATTGCCATGGCTTTATTATATTTAGGCCATTGCCAAAGTGATGACTTCAATATTGTTTATTCATTCAAACATAGGTTGTCAATCTCTGGAGTCTGGGTATTCTGCATAACCTACGCTTTGTAGACTGTTACAAATAACCACTACTTGTAGCGTATACTCCTATATCCAAGCATAATCATTAAAAAAAACCATATCTGCATCCATTATATATGCGAACATTAACATGTGTTACTAGTGTCTATATGCCCCAAATATGTGCAGAAATTTACATGTGTGTAAGACCTACAAGAAAACATATTGTATATCTCGTATAATCTACATCCAAAAGAAAATCTGGTCATTCTTGAGCATAGTAGCATATCCCCACGTAAAGGAATTTGAAGGAACTTATTTAACATGGTCAATAACAGAAGTAATCATAGTTTTTAACCGAAATAGGGAGGCACCTTGTTGAATAATAACACCCTCAGTTATTTAGATATAAATTGAAAATCAGTCCCCTAGTCCCAATAGCATTTTGACATTTAGTTTGTTACGAAAGTGGGGGATGATTGATGGGTTAATCCATTATAGTGCACTCAAGAAGCAATTGACAAAACTGTCAACATATCAAATATTGTGCAAGAAATTGTTTAGAAGAGAAAATGAGAGAAATATACCATAAGAAGTGTGAAATAAAAAGAGGGGCAGTGATATAAAAGGACAGTGATGGAACATACATATGCAATCTCATTTATATGTAGCTTTCTTCCTTTTTTGCAGTTGAATCCCTTGTCATTATCTCAACTTAATTAATTAACTTTGCTTCTTTTCATAGGCAGTTAACTCCTAATGATATAGTAGTCATGAATCATAAATCAATTTAGAAAATAATGGAAAGTGATTTATGGGTATTTTGTACTAGGATTCAACAACTTATCAAAAATAAGCAGAATTATTCAATTAATTTGAGCTAATAAAAAAGGGACACTGATGCAAAAATGCAGATTACATATAAAAACAGAGAAATAACTGTAGTATTCGCCACACAACCTCAAATGCCTAAACTCCCATTATTCTCCCCACTTCATGGTATTCTCCTCGCTTTGTTACTCCTAACGATCTTTTGCCCCATTTCTTGTTAATGTGCCATATGTTTCTCATTGGACCATTGTCCCTTGAGTTCAATATAATACATTCCTATCTTGGTGTAGGGAAAGCACCAATAACAATCTCTCACTGGCTCCCTACCCATATCAAATGTCATAATTGAATTCCAACCGCGCTCGTTTATTCGGGAGCTGCACTCTAAAAAGAAGACACGGTATAACACTTAAGTAGGAGAATTAAACCACCCTTGGCAATTACCTAAGCAATATATACAAGTGTGACAAAATCACGACACATGATCACTAGGTTGACTTGCAAAGTCACAGCGACTATACTTAATAAATTTTACCATGTCATCGGGCAGGTACTTTTAGCAGAATGGTGATCTATAATCAACCACGCTAAACATTCATACTTGACTTATATTAACATTTATCTTAAAAGAAAACCACTACATGGAGGATCATCATAAAATCCCTAACCATAATGTTATCTCTTCGTTAGTTAAAGATACCACCAAACAGAAAAGTTTTATAGCTTGACCCTGTATGATTTTATGGAGCGTGTCATTAATCATTATACGATCTGCATAAACTCATATGTCCAAGCATGAACTAACATTTTCATCAACATACACATCTGCACCCATCACCCATCGTAATGCCACCCATAACATCACTTTTGAGGACTTCATCAAGTAAAATCTAACTTTCTTTTAAAAAAGTAAAATCTAACTCAATATCGAATTTTTTACAAGTAAAGTGGCAACATGCTCTGGACAGGCGAATGAGTTCGGGTCAAAATCAGAGTAATGCGATCAACGATTTGAAGAATAACAAAGAACAATTCAGAAAGACCTATGGTAAGCCATATGATATGTATATTTAAAGGCGAGCACCTAGGTCGCCTAGCCTCACACCATGTCACATTATCATGCTTAGAGCAGTGGGTACGGCAACATTATAGGGTAGATTTGGTCCCTATGGCTTGGAGCCACCACCCCATTGCGCCGGCACCACTTATCTATATTCTCTTTTCTTTCGATTTTTTGTGCTTGTATTTGTGTTTGCATTTGTGTTTTGTGTGGGTTTCACTGCACCTACAGCTCCATGTTATTGGATAACACCAGTGAGGGCAGATTTTTGGTGCTGAGTTATAGGAGTTGTTATAAGGGCAAAAGGTGACACGGCGCCCTATTACCACACTTGAGCTCTTAGGGCAACTTTTTAAATCTTTGTTACCATTGAAGCTAGATCTATATATTAAAAAGAAGAGTTCCTCTCTTCATTCCCTACACTGCGCCTTAATCATTGCCGGGAGAGACTCCCTACATCTCACGTGTAAAACATCTTTGTTTGTCATAAGAGCACAACTTCTTTGTCTTGGTAAGTTACTAACTTTTTAGGAGAAATTACAGGTTTCTAGATAATGCACTAGAAAACTACAAATTTATCAGACATTTTAGCTAGTTTAAGACTCCATTGTGTTGGTAAGTTGACACTATGAGCTAGTATTTTCCTCTTAGGATTTTTGAAATTCTTTTTTGTTTCTTGACATAATGCTCTTATTTTTATTTCAAGTTGTGTCATATACTACACAATCAGAAAACTTTTACTAGCTAACCTCACTTTGGCCCTCGGTGTGGGTCTGGCCATCTAAATTGCGCGATTTCTCCTTTTAACCAACTTGAAGCATATTAAAATATAACCCGTATTATCGTATTGCTACTATAAATATTAAATGAAGTTAAAAGGAAATATTTTCCATCGAAAATGTAAACTAACAAGTTGGCATATTGCCCGCGGATGCTGGTGACACAAAAGACGTACACAAAGGATGACGGGAAATCAAAGAGAGCACGGCGAAAGCCAATTTGCACCAAAT
>BQNB010011851.1:43014-80454 GCA_026074375.1 Tanacetum coccineum | reverse complement strand
ATTGCGTTTTCCCCGGCGACATGTCGCCGGGGAAAGTTTTGTTTAAAAAATTTTAAGTTTTATTAAAAAATTATAAAGTTTTATTAATATATCAAAACTATATTTTTTATAAAATATATAATTGTTATTTACAATTATTTTTTATAAAATATATAATCGGTTCGTTTCGGCTGGGTCGGTCCGGTTTCTCGGTTCGTTCCGGTCGGTTCGTAAAAAATATATTATTTAAAATTATTTTTTATAAAATATATAATTATTATTTACAATTATTTTTTATAAAATATATAATCGGTTCGTTTCGGCTGGGTCGGTCCGGTTTCTCGGTTCGTTCCGGTCGGTTCGTAAAAAATATATTATTTAAAATTATTTTTTATAAAATATATAATTATTATTT
This sequence comes from Tanacetum coccineum, assembly GCA_026074375.1. Lineage (NCBI taxonomy): Eukaryota > Viridiplantae > Streptophyta > Magnoliopsida > Asterales > Asteraceae > Tanacetum > Tanacetum coccineum. The sequence continues at coordinate 80,060 of BQNB010011851.1, read as the reverse complement.
ACAATTATTTTTTATAAAATATATAATCGGTTCGTTTCGGCTGGGTCGGTCCGGTTTCTCGGTTCGTTCCGGTCGGTTCGTATATAATTATTATTTAAAATTATTTTTTATAAAATATATAATTATTATTTACAATTATTTTTTATAAAATATATAATCGGTTCGTTTCGGCTGGGTCGGTCCGGTTTCTCGGTTCGTTCCGGTCGGTTCGTATATAATTATTATTTAAAATTATTTTTTATAAAATATATAATTATTATTTACAATTATTTTTTATAAAATATATAATCGGTTCGTTTCGGCTGGGTCGGTCCGGTTTCTCGGTTCGTTCCGGTCGGTTCGTAAAAAATATATTATTTAAAATTATTTTTTATAAAATATATAATTATTATTTACAATTATTTTTTATAAAATATATAATCTGTTCGTTTCGGCTGGGTCGGTCCGGTTTCTCGGTTCGTTCCGGTCGGTTCGTATATAATTATTATTTAAAATTATTTTTTATAAAATATATAATTATTATTTACAATTATTTTTTATAAAATATATAATCGGTTCGTTTCGGCTGGGTCGGTCCGGTCTCTCGGTTCGTTTCGGCTGAGTCGATATGTTATGGTTATACATTAGAGGTTCAATGGATGAGTCGATATGGTATGGTTATACATTAGACGTTCAACGGATGAGTCGATATGGTATGGTTATACATTAGACGTTCAACGGATGAGTCGATATGTTATGGTTATACATTAGACGTTCAACGGATGAGTCGATATGTTATGGTTATACATTAGACGTTCAACGGATGAGTCGATATGTTATGGTTATACATTAGAGGTTCAACGGATGAGTCGATATGTTATGGTTATACATTAGAGGTTCAACGGATGAGTCGATATGGTATGGTTATACATTAGAGGTTCAACAGATGAGTCGATATGGTATGGTTATACATTAGACGTTCAACGGATGAGTCGATATGTTATGGTTATACATTAGAGGTTCAACGGATGGGTCGATATGGTATGGTTATACATTAGAGGTTCAACGGATGAGTCGATATGGTATCGTTGTACACATTAGATTCATGGTATATTCAAGTATTCTAAGTACTCTTGTAGCATTCTAAATAATCTTGTAGTATTCTAAACCAAAATCCATGGTCTATTCAAGTATTCAAGTACTCGTATGCATTCTAAATAGCTGTCTGCACAATTGATTGTGTTGTGGGATACAAGACATGTTACACAATTGAATATTTTATATCTTCATACTGTGTAAATAGTTGTCTGCACAATTGAAAGGGTGGGTAAGTGGCTTTCAAAGTGGGGTGTATAGCAACTTGTATTCTTAGTGGAATGTTGTGTATATAAGGGTTGTGAGTTGTATTCATATGCATAGAACCAAACAACAAACAATGTGGAACTTGAGAAGGAGTATGGAGTTGCAAGCTTTGGCCCAGTCAACTACTTGGTTAGATGTTTTGAGTTTGTATTTCTAGAGGGCCAAGGAAGCTGACCGGAGGCTGGCACGCATGATCAATAATGTGAGTGTAAAGTTACGTGCTGCCATAGAAGAATATCAATTGTTTACTCAAGAACTTGAAGCTTCTCCTGGTTGGGTTGTAAACAAGGACATGTCAATTGAGTACTTGCAAGAGCTAGTACAGAGAGACGAGGAAATGATTCAAAGGTTGCAGGCCCTAGAAAGGGAGGTAGAGGAGAGGGCTGATGATAAGTTGCTTTTCATTAAAAAATTGAAGGGGAATGTGCCTTTTGAATAAAAATGTGTATGTCAACACATTAAGTGTATGTGTGTTTATCTATGTTTTTAAGGTGTGTCAACACATTAAGTGTATGTGTGTTTATCTATGTTTTTAAGGTGTGTTCATGTTTGCACCATGGGCATTTGTATTGAATGCATTGTAATAAATGGTTTATGTGAAGACTTATGTCTTGAATAAAAATGTGTATGTCAACACCATTGGCATTTATTTATATTTTTAAGGTGTGTTCATTAACATGTCTAGATGTTATGGTTATACATTAGACAATATGTTATGGTTATACATTTTTAAGGTGTGTTCATTAGACTTATGTCTTGAATACATTTTTAAGGTGTGTTCATTAGACTCCCGCCAAAAACTCCCGCCAAAAACTCCCGCCAAATACCCCCGCCAAAAACTTGTGCCAAAAACTCTTTTATACCATAAAAGCAGATACTATCACAACTACAAATATATCACACACTCTTAACATCACAACCACAGAAAGATGGTGAAAACGGCGCCACATGAAGCTTTTGCGTATAGGTGTGCAAAAGGAGATGTAGTTCTCCGACAATCGTATAAACCTGAGAGTTACGGTAAACTATACTATGCATGTCCAAAATCAAAGGTGAACAATCACATGTTTTTTATTTGTGTAATAGATAAATATTCTGGTTAGTTGTTAAAAGAATTGATTTCTTTACTATTTAACAGCCTCCGAAACATTTTGGATGTGGATTTTTTTATGGAAAGAGACCTGACTTCGTGAATTGATGAGTTCTCATGGAGCTCCATCGACTCCAAGTTACTCTGCAGGACATTCAACACCTCCAAGATATTCTTCAGGACCTTCAACGCCTCCAAGCTATTCTTCAGGACCTTCAACACTTACAAACTATTCTCTAGGATCTTCAAGAAATGCAGAGTGCTCAAACTGCAAGCACTTGCGTGGAAAGATAAGTGTACTCAAGGCAACAATGGAGATGCATATGCATCCGGAACAACACACAGTTAATTCGGCTGCACTATTTCACGAAGTTCTCAATGAAATGGAAAAACTTGATTTGGAGTAGTTTGTCATGTGCAATGTAATTCGTATTTGGAGTAGTTTGTCATTTGCAATGTAATTCGTATGTTTTTTATTGTATGTGAAGACTTTGTTTAAACTTTTATGATATGAATGTGTTTATGTATAACGATATCACCTCGACATGCCAATGGTACAAACATGAACACACCTTAAAAACGTATATATATTTTTTGTTAAAATATACGGAATATCGGACCGAAACGAACCTAAAAAACGTAGTTTAATTAAAAGTCAACAAAGTCAAACGCTATCCCCGGCGACATGTCGCCGGGGAAACAGTCCAAAAAAAACAGAAGCCCAATTTCCTAATACGAAAGCCCAAACCAGAAGCCCAATTGCGCAACTTAAAAGCCCAAATAGGTATCCCCAGCGACATGTCGCTGGGGAAAATATTGTCCACGTCACCGCAAACCTAATTAACACTAATTATCTTTTTTTAAATAAACAGATGAATCCCCAGCGACATGTCGCCGGAGAAAAGTAAGCGGGAAAATTTCCCGCTACGTTTTACGTAGAAATATTTGGTCAAAATTTAACGACCTTATCCCCGGCGACATGTCGCCGGGGAAAAGGTCCGAATACTTTGACTAAATTTTCTACGAGAATTGGTGCCACGTAGGATCTATTTTTGTCGTTTAGTGCATATTCCCCAGCGACAAATGTCGCCGGGGAAAAGTCTGTCACCTGTTCTCATTTTTCTTGTAGTGTGAGCCCTGACATCAAATAGCAAGCCACGCTATAAGAAGTGTCCAAGTCGTGGTATATAAAGCTCATATAGGCCAACAATTGACAAATAGGATGTATCCAGCGTGGCTGCAACGTAATAAGTTACCCCGCCAAATCATGGATGATCTAGACCAACATTTCGAAATACCACAACCAACTAATTTCCCACTAAGTGTGCTCAATCCATAGGTAAACAGAAGTGCCGACCCGCCATGGCTGCAAACTCGATTCTTCACCCCACCAAGATACAGATTACCTCAACTATACACACATTCCCAAGTACACATTTATTTTAAAAAATGTAAACCTTTGCAACGAACCCCGATCTAATAGTAACAACATATTAACAAAAAGCAGATTGTTAGGATGCCCAACCCATAACACGTGACACACGACACAAAAACATTCATTTAGTTTAACAAACCAGAGTAGCCTTCATCTTTCTAGAGAAAAAAAATCTACCTCGCGCTTATTCAAAACTGGCTGGTGAAAATAGTTAACAAAAATAAAATAAAAACTAGTTACTTTGAAAAGGTCTAATTTGAATCCCGGAAAAAAGAATACCTATGAGCATTATTAGTGGGAAATAGCTAGACTTATTAGGATAGAGCCGGAACAGGCAAAAACCATACACCGGGTCACGCGCCGAAGAAGACAACACTCAAACAAAAGAATTCGGTCGGGGCAAAGTAAATCATATTATCATTCGGGCCTGTTCAATTCAGGTCATGGGCCAGCGTCATGGACCAGCGTCATGGACCAGCGGGTCGCTTCTTGTTTCGGATAACCACAATGTATCGTTAACAGTAACAACAACAATACAAATCAGTTTATACAAAAGCAGCCGCGTACGGCTACCCCGCCATGGCTACAAATCATAGGATTTGGCACACCTAGACACGTATAAGCTCAAATGCAACGTTAACAACAACATCAACAATATTCATCCACTCATAAAAAAGAAACCTCAAATGTTTCATCAACAACAACAGCAATAATAATTCATTCATACAAATCCTAGTCGTGTTTGGGTAACCCGACATGGCTGCAAATCAAAGGATTTGCCCTGCCAAGATACGGACAACCTTAAATGTATCATTTGTAACCCGCCATGGCTGCAAATCTAAGGATTTGCCCCGCCAAGATACGACAACCTTACATGTATCATTAACAACAACAACAACAATATTAATCCATTTATACAAAAGGGTGTCGCTTATGGCTAACCCGCCATGGCTACAAAGGCAAAACAACAACTTTCATCAACCATGAACTAAGTCGTATCTCTAACACACATAGATAGCCCAAACAATCACAAATAAAAGAAAGCACAAATCCTAATCCTAGAAACCCTAATTAATAGAGTCAGTCAAGAAAAACTAAAATCAAAATCTAAAACTTACTCACCCGATAAGTAACAACAATGGAAACAACCCCGCAATAAAATCCTCAAGAACAAAACCTCATCGCATGCAATCATACGACTGAAAAACTAACTCCCAACAACAGAGACAACCCCACAACATGTATATGAATCACTAATCATAGTCGATTATGTATTACAGGTGTCCCTCATGCACATAAACCCCGTTGTTAGTGGGAAACAGCTAGACTTATTAGGATGTCACGCGCCGAAGAAGACAACACTTAGACAAAAGAACTGATACTTGGGCCGAGGCAGGCTAAACCATATTATCCTTTGGGCCGGTTAAACTCGGGCCATGGACGGCGGGTAGCTCCCGGCTTTCCTAATGTTTGTATAGATTTAAAATCTTGCTAAAATTTCATTTTGCTACTAATATAATTGCTTTATTTTATAAAAAAGAAAAAAAAAACTTAGACAAATGATTTTGAAAATTTAATTACACAAGATACTCTTTGAATAATAATTTAGCTAAATGTTACATTATTAACTAACCTACACGTGTGATCCCAAAAAACGGATGTTACATATTTCATATTTCATCCAATAAAGAATTATATTTCAAGAAGTATTCGTGATGGTGTGAGAATTAAATTTTGGACGTTGGAAGTAGGGGTATATATATAAATTAATATGGTACCCGCGCAAAGCAACGGGTTCATAAACGAATGTTGTTTACCGATTTTGTGATTGTACGCTCTTTGGTGAAATTGTTTCGCTATTTTTTGATAATGGATGATGAAGTCTAGATATGGTGTGTTTGTGTAGTGAGATTGTGAAGAATTAATATGTCATTATTAAATGCAAATTTAAAAAGTTATTAATTTTAACTATAAAGATATTAAATTCATTATATTAGTTATATTTTATTATTGTAACATCCAATTTAATATCATAACTTAATGTGCAATTAGTGTACTTTTAAGTTTTATTTCAGAGATTACTAATAATAGCAAGTGTGCATGCTTTAAATTTTTAAGACCTCTAAAAATAAAGTCCTAAATGCTTTATAGATGGTTCATAAAATTTGAAAATCGGACTGCACCAACGGGTTCAACCGGAAATCGGAGTCACACCGGTTCAGCTAGCCAATAAAATATGTCCGAGTACGAAACGGAGAGGACCGGTTGAAAATCAGTCAGTTTTTTTTCTCCGGATAATCAGTTCGTCATTTAATTTTATTGGCGTCTTAACTTTAATCATAGGGTACCCGCCACTACAATGTGCAGATACCATGATAGTTTAGTTTAAACAATAACATGGATACGTTCTTTAAGATTAAAATTTCCAAGAGTCTTGGAAACAAAATTACTCTTATATCCTAAAAGCCATGTCTAGTGAGGACGACTTTCATTGGGCTCACATCAGCCCAGTTTCACTAAAAAGTCAGAAAAAAAGGGGCTGCGTATTTGGACCTTGCGGCTCTAGATTCTTTGTCCAACACATTTAAAAAAAAAACTCGAGCTCTAAAAAAAAGTAACATTTATAAAGTTGTATTTATAACTTTTTATTTAACCAAATTGTCTTAACAAATATGTAGCTATCTTTTTAGAATAAATATACCCTACAGATATGACCTCTGGTATTACGATAAGAATTAAGCCTCTAATATTAAGCTGACGTGCGTATGATATTTTATTAAAAATGTTTAAAGTGTATTTTATATGTTGAGTTTAATATAAAATATTTCAAAACAACACCTGTACCTGACTAATCATTTTTAAAAATACTGTAAAAGTTTAAAAAAAGCTAATTGAAAAAAAAATTATAGTTTACATTTTATTGTTTGAAGTTGAGGGTCGTATTAACGTTATCAGGAGGCTGTCATCATGAATTAAAGTACAGTTCTCGTTATTAAAGCTATCATTTATACACGATATCGCAAACAAAGAATGTTCACGAGTCGCATACTCTATAGTCAACATCTTCCCCTTTGACGGACACCAATGTGCTGTTCTCGTATTTACTTGTAGATACGATTACAATACGACGCCGTTTTGCACGGCCCCCATAGCTATCTTTTAAATAAAATATACCCAACAAAAGACCTCTGGATTACGAATAAAATGAGCCTAATATTAACATGACGTGCGTATGATTTTTTTATAAAAAATGTTAAAGTCTATTATATATTTTTTTTAATAAAAAATATTTCAAAACACACCTTTAACCTACCTAATCATTTTTAAAAATAACTTAAAAGTTTATTTAAAAAAAGCTAATGAAAAAAAAATTATATTTACAATTTTATTGTTAAGTTGACGTATTACGACTTTTTTATATAATAAACTTTATTTATCAAATATATAGCACCTATCTACCGATTCATTTAGATAAAAAATACTATCGGAAAGATCTTCGAATTGCGAACAAAACGAGCCCAATATTGAAATGTTTCTGACATGCGCATGATTTTATAAAAAATGTTGAAGTTTTATATAAATAGGGAAAAAAAAGAAAATTTACAAAACGTACCCTCAATTTTTAACTATTTACGACTTTATTATATAACAAACTTTATTTCCCAAATATATAACACATATCTACCGATTCATTCAGATCAAAAAATACCCGCGAAAAAATCTTCGAATTGCGAACAAAACGAGCCCAATATTGCAATGCTTCTGACATACATATGATTTTATAAAAAATGTTGAAGTTTAATGTATATATATTTAAAAAGAAACTTTCAAAAGGCACTCTAAACTACCTAATAACTTTAAAATAAACGACAGGGGCCAGGAACGTACAAGTCTATAAAAGTTTAAATTATATAAATAACCTAAATTTTTTTGCTATTTACGACTGTATTTAAAAACACATTTCGCATTTGTATTTATATTTACACACATACTCAAAGCCGTTCGCAGTATAAATAATGTATACTTTCGCCCCAACCACAAATACTCATTCAAATTCCGTCATTGTTAAAAAAAAATGCTCAGTGAAATAAAATACATGTGTTGCATACAAGTCAGCCCCGCCGCAACGCACGGACACATTCCCACTCAATATTCATTCGAAAACGATTCTCAAAAAAATTATGCTCCGCGGCAACGCGCGGGATACGTTGCTTGTTTCATTTCATACCGGATCATGATGGGCTTCAATGGGCTGGGCTCCATCACATTGCCCCGGCCCATTTTTCTTATAAAAACTATGCTTGATAAGCTAGTTTTGTGACATTTGAGTCGTTTTTGTGTTTTTTGTTCAATTTCCTTAGGCGTCTCATGTTTTGAACACACATTCGACCCACCGTTTTATTAAAACATCATCTAAAGGTCATGATATGCTCAACCCATTTTTAATTTGTTAGTGTCACCCATGTTTGAAAACTTAGTTCATTTTACATGTTACCTCTTTTAAGTATAACCTGGTATTGCGTCTACGCGTTTAGTTGTTTTCGGTTTTAACTTACGACATTTAGAGGTAAAGTAAAATACAAAATTTTTAATGTTTCCCCTTTCTTTTTACCCTCTAAAACCAAATTATACATTCCTCCATGCAAGACATAATCAATTATTGTCTTCTCAAAATCTACCTTCCCAAAACACGCAACCTCCCCTTATACTCCACCCCCTATCCACCCAATCATTGTCATTTTTCTCCTTTCACTCCTACATCTTCACACACATAAAAAGCTAGCTAAGAACACCAAGAACACAACCAAAATACTCATTGCAAACTCCTAACTAATCTTCCACAACTTTCATCCAAAAAACACCATCAATAAACCTTGTTATAAACCTTCATATAACTCAGTAATAAACTCATTTGCATCATCAAATCCAAGCCATAAAGGTATTTTTCTTTGTGCAAGAAGACTTGTTAATAACTAAAACTTGTTAGGAAGGTTAGTAAATTACGGAGTATTTAAAAATGATTGAAAGTTTGTTAAGATATGTATTTAACAAGATGGTCGGCCCGCGCTCCGCTAAGGGATATTTAACGAGCGTCGTTTTGGGTTAGGGGTTGTGGGTGATTACTGTTGTCATTATGATATTTCAGTTTTATTATGGCGTTTGGCTTGCACAATGATACTTGCTCTTGTTAATAACTTAACTGTTTGGTTACAAATTCATGCATAAATACATCATAGTAGTTAGAAAAGTTTATTTCGGGTCGGCAAAGAAGGAATTGATGTTTCGCATAATCTCTAGACTTTTGTTGCGAACAAACTTCCTCGGTGGATGCTTTGCGTACTTTTCGCCTTCGGCATGGTTATCCAGAATACCAGCAGCCCTATTTTCCTTGGTCACTATAGACATGCCAATTAAAACTGATCAGCAAAGTGCAAAACAAAATCTAAGAGCTTTTATCTTCAATATGAAACTGTATTTATTCTAACAAGCAAAATTATCCGCCATTTTTCGCACGTTGTTGCATGTCATTAACTTTTTTTTTTATCTTTTTTTATTTTGTGTCGGTTTATTTGTTCGGTCTCATGTTTAATAATTTGTTTTTTTCTTATATGGGCATATGTGTTGGGCCTCATGTTTAAAAGTTTCTTTTTGTGTTATATAATTGGGCTTATGGATTTTAGTGGCGTAAAATGACACCGTTTGTGCGGGTTTAATATGTTGAATAACAACAATTTATACTAAAAAATAACAAAAATGTACAAAAAAAAAATGCATTGCTTATATATATTGATTATATGCTTATTTCTCATTTCATTTGAGTTTGATTATCTGTGAAACATAAATGTTAACCTTGTCTTGTATCTTCCTTCACTTGTATGTGAATTTAGATTCTTAAACGAAACGATTCAGTTTCAAAAGGGGTGTTTGGATTAATTCCTAATTTTGTCAAAAAATGCTTTTTCGATAAATGTTTCGGTCACACATATTAGTAGAATTAATGGTCATGCTGTGTGACACACTATATGACTACTTGTTTGCCTTGTTCACATCTTATATTTGCATCTTGCTTGTTTATGGAACATAAGTGTCTTGTTTGGCATATTTGCTCATAGGATTGTCAATTTCATGTTTTCATAGAATAGAGCTTTTGCTAGGCCTCATGCTTCTCATATAAGCCATACATATCTTTCTTTGTATTGCTATTTCAACTTCACGCATAATCTCAATATCTTAATAAAACCTTAGCAATGAGAAACAAGTATGCTAGATAAGTGTCATGACAAATATTGCCATAAAATTTATGCACATCAAAGTGGGATTGGAAACTTGAATGTTTCATCCAAAATACTCAAGTAAAGATGACGTGTAATGATGTCTTGTTGTAGTTTTAAAATATCTTTCAAAGCGAGTCAAAGTAATAAGATATTGTTTTGGTTAAAACGGGTCAAAACTAGTGTTTGACAAAACTAGTAAAGAACGGTTTCGCGGTTCATTTAGACCAAGTTTGTCTTTGATACTGGAAGCTTTCATGCTATATCAAGGTTGAAACAACAAGTTTTGTAAAAAATGGGCCATTTTAGGAATTTTGTATAAAAATACATCGTATGGAATTAGAAGTTGTGCCACCCGTCATTTTAAAGATAAGTGAGTCTAGTTTCATGTAAAGATAGTCTCAAAGGATTTGTAATATATTATTATTAACTTCTTGATAATAACAAAAGGTCAACTTATGGTCATGGCATTTTCGACAAAGGTTTTAAATATTTTTGGTCTTGTTGAAAAATGAGCATTTCAAAAATACTTCGTTAAAAGTATCTACACATTTTGATATTGTCATTTCATCCTTGTCAATCCTCCATAACCACTAGTTCACCAACTTGTTCTCCATCTCTCAAACATCGCTAATGCTACATTTTCCATACTAGTTTTAAGTATGATCGTTTCTTCGTTAGACTATCATGACTTCTTGCATTGCATATACATGTGTTGATTATTTGTTCTTGTTTGATTATTATTCTTGTCATCATCTTGGTGTTTAATAACTATTTGATCAATTGAAAAATTCGTAATCCTTAGGAAAGATTTGGTTTTAATTTTTTCTTTCATGCTTGTATTCGTGATACTAAATGTTAAGGTTTAAACATATCTCACATGATTCTTACATAATTTTGTCTCTTATGATGTTTCATATGATCTCATAGTTTGTCATTTTGATACTTGTTGATTTGGATGTGGATATGTCTATGTTTAATAATTCTTGTTCCTGGTTGGCATTCCCTAAATCTATCTGTACGATGGTCTAATTTATACATGCTTAAACATGGTTTGTATGATCTTTGCATCTTGTTTCTTATATGAATTTGCTACATAATTTATTTGCTATTATTTCTCTTATGTTATGTCAAAGTATTTTTGGTATACTTGTAGAAGTCTAGGATCTTCTTTTTGAAGCCACATTATTTAAACTAGGCGAGTACCCGCGCATAGCGGCGGAAAACCCTAGCGGCCGATAATTTACGATATGCAATATTGTGGTAAGTTTTACGTGTAACGTACACAATATTATTGTTTGGGTCAAAATAAAAAACGATATGCAATATTGTGATAATTAACGATATGCAATAGCAGCCGATTAAAAAAAGAGTCATGGTTTGGGTCAAAATAAAAAAGTCCAAACATAATATTAGTAAGTCGATTTATGTTATTATTTCTATTTTTGCCATGTTTATTAGTGTTTCTCATATTAAAATATAATGGCTTTCTTACAAAGGAAGGTGGGCAGCAAATGGTTAGTAGTGTGGGTGTGTAACTCTGGGAAAAGCTGCAAATATAGATGTCATTTGCCGCGAGCCAACAGTTAGTTTGATCCAGTATAGGTGTAACCATTTTTTTATATTTGCTACTTATATATCGACAACAACAAAACTATTCACAGATAAACTCTAAAACAAAGGCATCATCAAAAAAGATCATAAAATATAATGGAGCTTAAATAAAAATCAATAGAACACATATAAGGGGTGTTTGTTTAAGCTTGTTCACGGGCTTATTAGCTTATCTCCTTTCGAATTATTTTAAAAGTTGCCAGCTCGTATATGTTTGATATGACATAATAAAGTTATATAAGCTCATAAGTCGCACTATAGCCGGCTTATATAAGCTCATAAGTTTACTATGTCATAAGCCGAAAAATTTCAAAATAAGGCACAAAAAGTGAGCTTATGAAACATAAGCCCAAAACCAAATAAGCCATAAGCTTGTTATATAAGCCGAAACAAACACCTCAGAAAATGAAACATAAGCTGTAAACAGATAAGCATTTAAGAAACCCCCCAGAATATGATCAAAGCTGAATTTCGGGGTGTTTGTTTCGGCTTATGAAACATAAGCCCATTTGGGCTTATATTTCATAAGCTCTTATTTTGAGACTTATGGGCATATATAATTTTATTATGATATGATAAACTTATATAAGCCCATAAGTCTCCAAATAAGCCAGAAAATTGGGGCTTATGAAGTATAAGCTGAAATCAAATTTGATAAGTCTCAAAATAAGCCAGAAAATAAGGGCTTATGAAGTATAAGCCGAAATCAAATTTGATTTGGACTTAAACTTCATAAGCCCTAATTTTCTGGCTTATTTTGAGACTTGGGGGCTTATATAAGTTTATTAATCGATGTGCTATATTAGCTTGTATAAAATTGGGTAAAGGCCATTTATTACCAACTTACTTTTCCATTTGTACCGTAATGACCAACTTACTTTTTTTTGTACACATTACACCAACGAACTTTCAAATTTTGTTTGACATCACCAAGATCACAACTTGTTACTGACACGCTGGCATATAAGTTCCACGCTGGCAAAAATATTTTAGGGTAAAGGTCATTTATTACCAACATACTTTCTCATTTGTACCGTAATGACCAACTTACTTTTTTTCGTACTCATTACACCCATGTACATTCAAATTTTGTTCGATATTACCAATATGACCACAAAATAACTATATTACCCTTGTTTTCTTTAACATATTTACAATCATAAATTTTTTAAATCTTAATTTTTTAAAAAGTACTTTAACAAACACTTTAACAAAAAATAAATTTTTTTAAAAGTAATAATTTTCTAAAAAGTACGAATTTTTAAAAAAAATATTTTTTAAAAAATTTCGTACTTTAAAAAAATTACTTATTTTTATAAAAATTTCGTACTTTATAAAATCTTAATTTTTCTAAATAAATTTAATTTTTTTCGTACTTTTTAAATTTAACAAAAAATTATTTTTACTTTTTTATTTTTTTCGTAACTTTTAAAAAAATCTAAACTTTTTTTTTGAAAAAAAATTAAAATTTTAAAAAGTACGAAAAAATTTAAAATTTTTAAAAAAAATTAAGATTTTGAAAAGTGCGAAATTTTTTTAAAAATTTTTGTAAGAAAATTTTAAATTTTTTACTAAAAATAACGTAAAAAAATATTTTATAAGTTTTTTAAAAAAAATTTGGTAAAAAAATTTAAATTTGCTAAAGTACTTGTTAAAGTACTTTTTAAAAATTTAAGATTTAAAAAAATTATGATTGTAAATATGTTAAAGAATACAAGGGTAATATAGTCATTTTATGGTCATATTGGTGATATCGAACAAAATTTGAATGTACATGGGTGTAATGAGTACGAAAAAAAGTAAGTTGGTTATTACGATACAAATGAGAAAGTAAGTTGATAATAAATGGTCTTTACCCTAAATCGAGTAAGTGCCAAGGTGGAGTGTATTAGCACATTTGGAAAAAGAAAAATTTAAATTAATGACGTGGAAATCTAGCCGGTCATATGGGTAACATTATCACAAAACAAACAAGTTCGTTGGTGTAATGTGTACAAAAAAAAGTAAGTTGGTCATTACGGTACAAATGAGAAAGTACGTTGGTAATAAATGGCCTTTACCCTATAAAATTCAAGCTAATAAGAATAGATAGTTTTCAAAAATGATCTTGTTACAAAGAAAACTTACCGTTATGCACTCCATCTTGGTACTAATCCAATTCACATCTAAAGTCACTGCAATAAAACCTAATATTATTCAAAATATCAAAACATAGGAAATGTATGATTTATCATGATAGAAGTTACTACAAAGAGAAAAAAAAAACATTAATGTTTCTGACATAACTAAAATAACAATAAAATTCAAACATCCATAAATTGAAATTTTCAAATCTTTACTGGGGGTGTATATAGATATTTAGAGAAGAGATGAAGATAAACAAAGGTGAGTGTAATTGTGTGTGTGCCTGGTATTTATAATCAATGCAGTAGGGTTTGACATTGATTTGAATTAGTTCAAATTTAGTAGATAACTTTGGAATTGATTTTATCATTAAAACTGATTATAACAAAAAAGATGGATGTTTGAAGAATAGGTCAAGAAGATTTTCGGTTTTATGTTTGAAGATTAATGTTTTTCAAAAAGTTCCTATAATTTTGAACATTAATGATTTTCGGTTAAGACTTTTTGTAATTACCTCGTTGACTCAATTAATGAGATGGTGAAGACAGGTTTCTTTTTTATTTTATAAACATTAATGTTGTTCAAACTTTCCTATATTTATAATCATTAATGATTTTCGGTTAAGAGTGTCTGCATTAATGATTTTCATTAATTAATGGGAGGGTTTTGTTATATGTTTTCAGCCGTTGATTATTTTTGTTTTCCACGTGTCATTCTCTAGATTATTTGGGCCAAGATTAGTTTTTCAAAAGCGTGTTTTATATAAGTTATATTATTATAGATTATAGATAGATATAGATATTTAAGTAATACTTATTTATATGAATATTGTACAAGCTATTTATATTACATATTTATATATATGTACATTGTACAAGCTAATATAGCACATCGATTATAAAACATGAATTGAATGTTGTCATTATGATCACCACTATTATTAATTTAATAAAAACATGTTTAATATAATTAAAGTTTATACCATTGAAGTCCAAAATTAATATTAAATGTTGATTGCATAAGTAATTTTTGACGTTCGTCAATATGACTATCATTATCGTAAAGTCGTTATCACAATAACATATGCAATCAAAAATATCGCTAGTCAAAAATTTGATTACATGGTACCCGTAGCCGTATAACGCGGTACCCTGCTGGTCTATCAACAAAACAAGATGTCCTGGGAAGTTTCACGATTTTAGAAACTTTTATTGTGTAATTATGATTATGATAAAGTTAGGATTTTGAATATGTGTTGAAGAAGTGATGTTTGACTAATTTTAAACTCCATTTATATGTTTACCTAGAAAGTAATTTTTATTCAATTTAGTTAAGTTTAAAAAACATATGAAAAAAAGGTAACATTGACAAACTTTAAAATGTCATTAAATGAGCCAGTCAATCAATAACTTTAAAAAAAGTTTTCATGGAATGAAATAAGAAAATTATAAATATAAACAATCAACAGGAATTGTTTGATTATTTTATTGTAAAAAATATTATTAAAAAATTACATCAGACTATTTTATACTGTTTTTGACCCGGCCCGATCCTATTTACCTCACATCAGCCGGGTTGAGTCTGATTATTTGTTTAACCCGGGGTACATGTCGTTTATTTGTTTAACCCGGGTACGTGTCCTCCTCTACAAACACTGAGCCACCCCATATCTGTCTCTCTCAATCGCTCTCTCTCTCTAAAACCTTAGACACCACAGCCACATATCAATGAATTTGCAACAACACAATGAAACAATTTGCAGATTTATTGGCAGACATCTCGAAATCAAGATGATCAACAACTATTGCTGCGACAAAGTTTCGAATTGCATGTGAGTGATTCTACTTTATTAGATTTGGGGGTTTTTGGATTATGCACTATCATAATTTTTTTTGTGTGATAGAATTGGGGTTTTTGTGTTTTGTGAAAAGTTTAGTTTTCAATGATATGCTCAAAGTGTTAATTGTAGTTTGATGAACTAATAAGGCATATGGTTAATAATTGTTTTAAGTGTATTTTTACTGCTGTTTTCAACTCATATTCATTCTCTAACACACACAATAAACTAATCTATGTCTTCTCTCTCGCCTAGAACAGCCCTCCGCCACACACTAAAGGTTTTGGCAACAGTGATGGAAAGTCATCAAATATAATACCAATTTCATTACATGTTAATGACCCGATTGATTACAAACTTATACTACATAGTAATTAGTAAGTCTTAGTCTGAAGTTAAAAGGAAGTCTAGACTTGTAGTCTTTGTAGACTTCAAAGATGCTCAAATGCAGATCGATGTCTGGGCATAGTTGCACGTTTGTGTTAATAACATAGACCAATGATTGAGATATAAATATAACTTTAAACTAGTTGTTTATTTAAGGATTTTTTAAACTTGTGCCTTAGGGCATAAGTTAAGTAGTGTTTACTGCCTGCGTGTCATTTTCTAAGTGATCAGTTAGTGGTTGTGGGGCTTAATATAGAGACCACTTAATAACTGTTGGTCATTTAGACATTGACACGTACACCTAAAATTACGTTTTTTTAATCCTTGAATTGATAACAATAGCTAGAAAAAGAGATTAAATAGAATTAATTATAACAGTAACTAATATATATAAAATACGCAGGCTGTCAGTGTTTCTTTCCAAGAAATTGCACCACAAGGAGACGTTGGGGGTCTTCAACATATTGTTTTCAACTTAATGTCACAATATGGATTCATTTTGCCAACCTTCGTGAAATTGACGACACACTAAAGGAAGTCTAAATTTTCATATTCCACTTTCAACATTATTATAAGTATAGTAATTAGTCTTCAACATTTTTACAGCAAACCTAGACTTACTCTATAAAATATTCTATTTTTTTAGGAATAAAGGAGGATGGGATGGAGAGTCTTTCTAGATTAGATGGTGTCCCGGCTTGCTTCTAACGGTAGGTGCTCTCTTGGTGGTTGACACGCCACAACATTTGATCGAACGAGGCAAATTAGAAGAATGAAAGAACTTTGCTCAGAAAGATTCGCGAACAGTAATATTGAACTCGAGTATTTAGAGCTTGTTGAAGCTAGTCGTAATGCTAAAGGAAATATAAAACCCTTTCCCGCAATCTTCTCCACGTAAAACTCAGCCCACAACTTGTTATCGTTGTAGCATTGCAGGTAAAATGTTTTTACAGTTAGCATGTTATGATGATATACGTAGTATATCCTTTCAAAAAATATATATTATATTTCTGATTTTTCTTGTTATGTAACAGATCTTCCAACAAGTTACCGGAATCAACGCTATCATGTTCTATGCCCCAGTACTTTTCAAAACATTAGGATTCAAACGATGCCTCGCTATATTCAGCAGTCATGGAGCTGTAAACATCTTATCCACCATTGTATCAATTTACTTTGTTGACAAACTTGGTCGTCGGTTCCTTTTACTCCAAGCAGGAGTCCAAATGCTTTTTGCTCAATCTGTGATTGCAGTAGTACTAGGATTCAAGGTTACCGACACTTCAGCGAATCTAAGTTCTGGCCTCACAATCCTAGTCGTGATCATGATCTGCACTTTTGTTTCAGCATTTGCATGGTCATGGGGTCCATTAGGTTGGCTCATTCCTAGTGAGACATTCACTCTTGAGACACGATCAGCAGGACAGAGTATAACAGTGTGCGTCAATTTGGTGTTGACATTCATTATAGCACAAGCATTTCTATCCATGCTTTGTCATTTCAAATATGGGATCTTCTTGTTTTTTTCGGGTTGGGTCTTTATCATGTCGATTTTCGTTTGGTTTTTGGTGCCTAAAACAAAGAACATACCGATTGAAGAGATGACCGAGCGGGTGTGGAAGAAACATTGGTTGTGGAAGAGGTTCATGGATGATGAAGCTGATTTGGCCAAGAAAAATGGCGTAGCTAACAATGGTTTATAGATTTGATCAAGTGTTTTTGTTTTGAGCAACAATGGTTACATGAAAAACATTACATAAATAAAAACCCTGGAATTTGTTTTAAGTAATAGTTATGATTCGGTTGGTTTTGGTTTATTACTAGGAGGTGAGTTATTTTAAGGACAAGTTTCTTCTTACATACTAGATTAATCCAAAAGCTCATGCATGAGATTCAACGCTTATACCCTACACATTTTAATTATGCCAAACGCTCCTTAATACAACATGTAGAGAATAATTAAAGAGCACAAATCACATAGAGCAAACCATAAAATTAAACAATCTAGTCCATAAGTCAACAAACAAAAATCTAAACATAAGAGGAGCAAGAAGAGAGAATTCATACAAGACATGTTCCAAATTGTTTAAACCAAACACAAGTTTAATAAGGAAGATGATTTAGATCAGAAAATCAATTGCACTAACAATGGGCAGAAGGTCACTTATTGCATTTAAGTTCGTTTATTTCTAAAACACAAGTATCAACCTTGTTATATTGTTTATTCGCTTGTTTGTCGATTTTTGGTTCTTAATCAATACTATCTATAAAGCATTTTGACACAATTCTTGAAAAACTAAAAACTGAAACTTTACGCATATAACAGTAACGAGCTAGGTTGACCCATTGGATTGGAAACCTTTTAATACGCATATCATGATTGATTGACTCATCTATGACCCATTGGAAACCTCTTAATACGCATATCATGATTGATTGACTCATCTATGGAAACCTTTTAATACCTAGGTCGACCCATCTATATCTATCTATCTATACTTCTATACTACATTATAAAGCATTTTCCACTCATTTTTGAAAAGAGTAGGAATTGAAAGTTTAAAAATATACAAGCTTTGAAAACTAAATGTACAAGCCTTAGAAACTAAAAATCTTGACATTAAATGTGTGATGAAAAACTTAAAAATGTGCAAGCCTTGGAAACTAAATATGGGTTTTTCAACATTTCATCAATGAGTGCAAAAACGTGTTTCCTATTTTTCACGTGCACTTGAGTATTAACAAATGTGGAAATGTCTTCTTCCGCATGACCTTCATCATCATCACTTGGGACGACAATAACGGCGTCCCAATTCCAGTTAAGTAACTTTGGGTTGAAGTTTGGATTATGATGTGGAGCAACCTGCAAATTAAAACTCGAATATTTGGACCAACAAAAAAAACTAAACAAAACTAAAACAAGATGATTAAACATGAACCGAACCTCCACATCAGCATCTTCAACGGGTAAGGCAATTGGTTCGTTCACATTAGCTTCATCGTCATCACTAGGAACGAGAATAACCTCATCCCAATTCCACTTAACTAAGGACGGGTTGCAGGAAGTATTAGCATGTGGAGCAACCTGCAAAGTATAAACGTAATATTAGGACGAACAAAACAAAAGAAAACTAAAACAAAACACTTAAGCATCAAACAAGGCCTTACCAAATCAGCATATTCAACGGGTGAAGGATTTGGATTGTTCGCATCAGGAGCAATCTGCAAATTAGAAGCAGATTATGACAAATTATTACATAAACCGAACCTGGTAATCTCAAAAAACTAAACACAACTCAAAACACATTATACGAACCTGCAAATGAACATCAAGGATTGACTGCAAATTACAAACAGATGAACACATAATCATAAACATATTAGAAACAGGTTAACTCATTATTAGTGAATAACACATAAACCAAAAATGAAACAAGACGATTACACATTAAACAAAAGTTAAACAAGTCGACTAAACATAAACCGAACCTCGAAAGCAGCATCATCAACATTTTTTTATTGCCGAATGCCATTGATAATTGTATGATAATGCCATTGATTCTGCGTGCTTATATAGCCATTAGTATTTATACAAATTTAAACTTCAAATTCAATTTTTTTTTGTATTCCCGCCGATGCAACCTTGACAGCATATATCGATTTGTTTTGAATTGGAGATGATTGGAATTGAGATTGAGATGAGATTGTTGCAACATTCAAAACATACCATATTCGGTTTTCAATATTGCCTAATATACTTTCAACTTTCAACAATTCCAAAAATAAGGGGTTTTTCAACAATTTGTAAATTTCCTTTATAATGTAGTAGAGATAGTAGAGATTTGAACCAATATACACTAATTTATATTTCATTTACATATTACATATTTGTTTCCTATTTTAAACTTTATTGCCAGCTATGAAAATTGCAACTACAAGATTTCATACACAAGAAACCTCTATATATACTCTTGTTCTCTATTCTCATACAAATATTATTATTATTCCCTTTCTTCTTCTTCTTCTTCATTATCAAACACACATCTCCTTTGATTTTCAAACACATTATGGCCGGCGGTGGTATTCCAACCGGTCCTGGAAATAACAAAGCTTATCCCGGCAACCTAACTCTCTATGTCACCTTCACTTGTGTTGTTGCTGCCATGGGTGGTCTCATTTTCGGTTACGATATCGGAATATCAGGTAATATATCTGGGTCTCCGTTAGCTTAGCTACGACGCTGTTTGATATATATTCCCATGTTAAAACTATTTATCTGATCACAAAATGATCAGATAAACAGTTTTGATAGATAGTACTACTAGCTAGATACTCTATGAAATCAAAACCTACAATTTTTTTATGTATTTGTTAAAATTACAACTGAATTAGGGTTTTTATTAACGTCAACTAGCTATATCGAAAAATATAGATAACAAATAAATATGTTTGTATATTAATAAGGACTTGAACCACAACCATTTGATTGCTGATCGTAAAGTTTATTTTAAATTGGGAGGTTTTCGAGGTGGACGGGAACCTAATGGATTTTTACAAAATGACTTGGTCTTTAACGTTTAGGTTACGATTTTCTGCACTTTTCATAAAATGAAACCGACGACTCTTGATCCTCGTACTTTTGTACTTAAACAGGTGGTGTGACATCAATGGATCCATTTTTGAAAAAGTTCTTCCCATCAGTATTCCAAAAACAATCAGAAGACACATCGACAAACCAATATTGCAAGTTCGATAGTCAAACATTAACCATGTTTACATCGTCCTTGTACCTAGCTGCGTTGTTGTCATCCTTGGTGGCATCGACAGTGACTAGGACACTTGGTCGTAAACTTTCTATGTTGTTTGGTGGCATTTTGTTTTGTGCTGGTGCTTTGATTAATGGTTTTGCTCAAGCTGTTTGGATGCTTATTGTTGGTCGAATCCTTCTCGGGTTCGGTATCGGGTTCGCCAATCAGGTATTGCTCGAATAACTAACAACTAACTTGCCGTTATAAAAAAATGTAATTGGCCCTGTTTTGTTATGTAGACAGTGAGATCCATTAATAGGAAAAAGGTATATATATATATATATATGTCTGTGTGTCTGTTTATTCATTTTGCTACCAAAACTAAGAATATTTTTTTGTATTTTTCTACCAATACTAAGAATGTTTTTTTGTATTTTTCTACCAAAATTAAGAATAATTATAATATGTGAGGTAAAAATGAATGTTAAATAGGAGTATATATCATTTCTTTTTTTCCCAAATATTTATTTTTAGAATTTATACAGTAAAACCAATAAATATTGAGAAATTAGTACTATAAATGTTTATTTATGAATCATAAACTTTGAAATTTGAATTTTGTGACAGGAAGCGTTTAACTTTTTGACCAAACTCATGACAACTTGTGTCTCAAAATAAATCTTTAATTTGATTTCTTTTGGTTTGTTTTTAGTGTGTGATCAACTTGTTTTAAAAAACAATTAAAGTGACATTATAATTTGTTTTTCTTTGCACATGTAAGTCACTTTGTTTGTTTCCAAATATTCCACAACCAAAACGTTTACTAGAGATTGCAACTCGTACAAAAAATTGACTTCGATAATGATACTATCTAATTTTTTATGACAACTTAATGAGAGATATTATGTTTACTAATACAACATTTTTATTGTTAATTTCAGTCCGTGCCGCTATACCTTTCCGAAATGGCACCATACAAGTATCGAGGGTCACTTAACATCGGCTTTCAGTTATCGATCACTATTGGAATATTGGTAGCTAATGTACTAAACTACTTCTTTAACAAGCTCCATGGAAACTTGGGTTGGAGGTTAAGTCTCGGGGGAGCAGTGGTCCCCGCCTTGATTATCACGGTGGGGTCCCTGATCCTCCCAGAAACCCCCAACTCAATGATTGAACGTGGGAAACAAGACGAGGCGAAAACAAGTCTTCGTAGAATCCGAGGTGTTGATAACGTTGATGAGGAATTCAATGATTTGGTTCATGCTAGTGACGAGTCGCGAAAAATTGAGCATCCGTGGAGGAACTTGTTACAAAAAAAGTATAGGCCACAATTGGTCATAGCTATAATGATCCCATTTTTTCAACAATTAACCGGGATCAATGCAATTATGTTTTACGCTCCGGTTTTATTCAAAACAATTGGTTTTGGTAGCGATGCATCCCTTATGTCGGCTGTGATTACCGGTTCGGTTAACGTTTTAGCAACATGTGTTTCGATCTATGGTGTCGATAAATGGGGACGTCGATTTCTTTTCCTAGAAGGTGGCGCTCAAATGCTCATTTGTCAGGTTTGTACTAGTATGAACATTATATATTGACATGTCTGTATAGGTGTGAAAAAAATGCCGTTAAAAAAATCACTTGCTATGTTTTTTCGTTATCTTGATTTTATTTTATTCTTGTGGAATAGGTTGTTGTTGCTGTTTTCATTGGAATCAAATTCGGAGTAAACGGAGATCCTACAGATTTGCCGAAATGGTATGCCATAGTGGTTGTGCTCTTCATATGCATGTACGTCGCTGGATTTGCGTGGTCATGGGGTCCGTTAGGATGGCTCGTGCCTAGTGAAATCTTTCCTCTTGAGATCCGATCAGCTGCTCAAAGTATCAATGTATCCGTTAACATGATCTTCACGTTCTTAATCGCTCAAGTGTTCTTAACTATGCTTTGTCATATGAAATTCGGGCTTTTCCTCTTCTTTGCCTTTTGGGTCGTGGTCATCATGTTCGTATGTATTACATTTTCTTGCCCGAGACAAAGAACATTCCCATCGAAGAAATGGTGATCGTGTGGAAGAGGCATTGGTTCTGGTCTCGATTTATGGTCGATGTTGAATTGCCTAATGGATTTGAGCTTGGCAAAGTATAATAATTCATAAATTTTCATTATCATTTCAAGTTTTAGTGACTTACTTTTTATGTGTTAGTATTTATGTTCTTAAGAACCACTTGAAAAAGAGTTTGATTTTTTAAGGTGAAAGTATATATAAATTGGTTTATGGTGTGAAAAGAAAGGGTAATATTTAAGTTTACTTTTGGATATTGTTTGAATGAAAAGGTTCCAATTTACAGTGAAAGTGATTTATATTGTGTAGTGAGTATTACTTTTTAACTTGACAAAGTTATTCGAACCTACTTTGTTTTACATAATTGAACACACCATCAATCGTTGTCAGAAAAAAGAGGTCAATTTTACTCAAAGAATTTATGGTGTGTTTGGTCCCTTTTATGATGAGGGTTTCTGCGTTCAGTGTTAGATTTTCTTGGATGGGTCTCGTAGGCTGCATCATTCGTCCTTGCACCCGTCTCTTATTTCTTTGTAATTTCTAGCTCCTTGCTAGTTTTTTTTAATAAAAGTCGCCGTTAAAAAAAAAAAAAAAGTAAATTTGCACGTAACTGCAGACGATGAAGGGTTGTGACGTACCTTCAGGAACACGAACCAGAAAAAAAAATGAAAAAAAATAAAATAATACTTACTTTTAGAGCGTAACGTGTTTTGAATACAAGTTTGAAAGAATGAAAAGTGTTATTAATCAATTGACCAATAGATCTATATATGTAGATACAAAGAGATAATGCTTGAACCATCTCCTAATTAGATATAAACTCTAACCTAGAGATAAAGACATCCATATATAATTATCCATATCATGAATTAAATATTTCGTATTTTCTTAACTTTGTATATACTACTTTATTCTTACTAGTAATAAATGCCAACCATGAAAAAGAAACAAATAAAAAAGAAGACAAAGTCTTCATGGAGAACTTTGACATATCTCATATATACGTTTACCATTTCATGCAAATCCATAAATTATGTGCTAGTGGATAGAATCATCGTAGTTCGCATTACTTTTGGCATTATAAATCTGTAATTTTTAACGTTTGCTACTTTGATTTAATCATTTAGTAAATAAATATCATTTGTTAGAGAGATTAGCTAACTCAAATTAGCGTTTTATCATCATGTCTACTTACTGATTTGCCTCATTTTAATAATTTAGCTTTAAGTTATAGCCGTAAATAAAACAAATGCTCAAATTTACATCGACCAACGAGTCTTTTTACTTAGTTTTAGCTTTAGTTTACTCTTTTTTAAACTCCTTCCCAATTACATCTGATACACTTGGTCAGATAAAAATATCAATTTCATTGATAGAACTTTATTGTGAAATTACCCGTTTGAATACACGTACGAAACTTCACTTGACAAACTTCCTTAACCAGTTGTTTGGCTATAGTTCTTGATTCTATGTTCCGCTCTATATAACCCGTTAGTTGGATTTTTTTCAAAAATTAGTATTCGAAGCCTTAGTCGTCCAATAGAACAACTCACACAACATGGAGAGAGAGCCGATACAAGAGAAACGAGTGAA
This sequence comes from Tanacetum coccineum, assembly GCA_026074375.1. Taxonomy (NCBI): domain Eukaryota; kingdom Viridiplantae; phylum Streptophyta; class Magnoliopsida; order Asterales; family Asteraceae; genus Tanacetum; species Tanacetum coccineum. Next base: position 55,551 of record BQNB010011851.1, on the reverse strand, counting down.
CCGGGTTGGTACATCCGTTATTGCGCAGTCGTGGTATAATTGACATTGTGGGTTCGTTAACCGTTAGATTTGTATGAACATCGAAACGTAGGTTGAAGACACATAGGTCTACGATCTCATCAGAAGAATCTTGCATGTAAGGTTCCAGTAAGGAGATATGTCCTGTCCAAGTGGCTAATATGGAGCATTTCATGCCATATTTATCATATTAACAATAATAAAATTAATACTACAATGACTTAATAATGGTCAAGATACCTTTAGTTCACTACAACAATATAAGGGGTTAGGGTCAACATTTTCGACCCTAAGTTACAAAGGGTGTCGACCCAAAGTACTTAGGGTCGACAATTTCGACCCTAAGTTCTCGATCCAAATTTCTCGACCCAAAATTCTTTGGGTCGACATATTCCTTTGTATTTTGGGTCGACAGTGGGGACCACAATATTTCCACCAAAAAAGTTGACTTAACTTAGGGTCGACATATACCTTTGTATTTTGGGTCGACATTGTCGACCCTACACTTTTTTATTTATTAAAATCTTTTTAATATATAAAACAAACTAATATTTAAATTTTTTGGGTCGACATTCATTTTGCAACTTTGGGTCGACATTGTCGACCCAAAGTGTTATATTTAATTAAAAGTGTAGTAGTGGGATTCCACATCATTCTTCCACTAAGGTTAGGGTCGACATTGTCGACCCTAAGACTAAGTTTAGGGTCGACAATGTCGACCCTAATTTATGCCTGGGAAAAGAAAAAAAACTGCACGCATTTGGTTAATTTCCAGATTTTTTCCGGAATTTTTTCCGAAAAAAATCTACATTTCAACAAATCCAGAATTCGGCAATAACAAATCACAGTTACAATACCACAAATCCACAATACCATAAATTACCATTCAACAAATCCACAATACGATAACAAGTCTAAAAGTTATTACAAATCAAGTCTCAAAGTTATTACATTTCAACGCCTACTCGGACTCCGAAGAATAGTCACCATCACTCGAATGTTGCTCGCCCTCCTCGCCCTCCTCGTCCTCCCCTGATGCGGACTCGTTATTGTCTTCACCACGAGCATTATCTTGAGCCAATTGTTCAATGCTCCGCGCATCGTTCATATGGGGATTCGTTATGTAGCGGGAAAGTTCGTTTTGAGGGTTAGAACTAGAGGCGAGGTTGGAGTTGATAGTGGGACGATAACAGTTGTTAAATGTATTATTGGTGACGGGAGTGAAAGGAAATGGGCCGGTATAGGGACGTTGAAGTGGTTGGAGTGGGCGGGTATAGTGAGGTGGGTCGGTATAGTGAGGTGGGCCGGTATAGTAAGGTGGGAGTTGTTGATTATAAGGCATGGGAGGGTTGAGTAAGTGAGCCCATTCAGGGGCGAGTTGGGGCATAGTAGCGGGTGGGGGTGGGGGTACAAGATTAAAAGCAGGAGGCATAAATGGACGGGCACTGTTTGATGAGTTGTAGTGAGAAAAAAACTGACCTACGGCTCCATACATCGTCTCAGTATTTTGGTACGCCGCACTAGCCCGTTGGTCCGCCGAGTCAGCTTTTAACGCAGCCAAATAAGCCCGTTGATGCGCCTCCTCAGCTTGCTTCCTTAGCAACTCATTCTCTTGCTCTTTTTGCCTCAATATCTGAGTCATCTGCTCATGAGTCATAACATCTGCAAATGCCTGATTTGCGAGCCTGCGAGAAGTTGAGCCACCATCCGGTAACTTCCTGCCCATGCCCGACATGTTCTGACGGTTGTCACTCGGAACGACTTCATCCAAGATTTCTTGATCGGTCTTGTACGGGATGACGCCGGCTCTAATCTGATCTTGCATGGCCTTCATTTTCAACTGTGAAAGAAAAAGAAAAAGAAAGAAAAAAAAGGTTAAAAACAAATAAAATAAGTTAGCTAAGAATGTAACGAGTTAAATTACTTACGTATCTCTGCTTGTTTTCTTCGTATTTAAATTGGCCAGTCTTTGAGTTTGAGTGCGTCTTCTTCCACGTCTGAATGAGGTCCTCGTGATGCCCTTTCTCGACTTTCTATTCAATATCAAATAAATTAATAACGATCTATAAATAAACAATATAAACACCTTTAAAATATCACAAAAATTATAAAGAGTCTTACATATTCGTTCCTCCCTTGCGCGAATGATTTTTTCCCTTGATGGGTTGGTATCGTGTTCTTCGCGCGGTTAGCAGCATTCTTCATGCTTCTCGACACCTGATTCGGATGGGAAAACCAGTCAACCAACTCGTTCCACTCATCATGGGTTCTTTCTCCCCACACAGTTGACGAACGACAGTGATTCTTTGCTTCCTCGGGCGAATATATATTGTGTACTGCTGAGCCTTGATCATGTTCTTGTTTTTGCGCCAAAGCAGCCTCAGTTTAAGTTGCAGCCCAAGCCTTACCCTTTCCCCCACCGTGTATACATTTTTGCCAACCACCACTTTCTCCTGGTTATTGTACCATTCGGCGAGGTTGAAATAGCTCTACATATAAACATATGATTTAAATAAACAAACAATTTAAACATAACACGATATCTAAAAGTCGATAAAAATTAAGAATAGAAGTAAAATAACAATTAATACTCTGTGTAGGGATAATATGCGCTTTAAACGCATCTGGAATTTCTTTCCACTCGCAAGCAAGGGGAAGTGGTCGGATTGTTTCCCCCATAAGATATTAAACTGCTTGCCATAATCTCTCCTAATAAGGATGGAAGGTAACAAGATCGTCGACAATCAAAGCACAAGCGTCAATGGTGTTGGTTATTCTTGTCTAAACAGCCTTCCTTAAAGACGCATTTCCTGTCTCAATACGCAGAGACGGAACACTACAAAGATAGTTATTGAGGTCTATGAATAATTCAAGTAAATGAAATTAAAAAGGAATCAGTGTTTTTAATATAAAAAAATAATTTATATTTTCTTACTTTGGCACTGGGCCGGTTGGGCTGTCTGGGTGGACTACCACCAACATCCCCACCGTGTGATCTAGGAGCTAAACACGCCATCTGTAAAATAACAAGTACAAGAACACACAATTTCGTGGACTATTATTGCTTTATAACAAATTCATATAAAATATACACAATTTTTACATATAGAAACCAATTCCACTCAAATAAATAGTACACATTTAACATATAAAAACATATTTACATTCAAATACAATATTACTCATTTAAACATTTAAAAAAATTCCATTGAAAGAAAAATTACACATTTAAGCATGATAATAAGTGTGCATTCCCAAACTACATCTTAAGATCATTGTCATCGTCAGAATACATCGCTAGATAACTTTCTTAACATCGTACTAGGGTTCACTTCTAAATCAAAATCATCAGACACTACAACATCATCATCATCAAGGACATGTGCAACGACATCATCTTCATTATTAATAAAATCAGCATTGTCTTCATTAGCATTAGCATTGTCATCATTAACTGGTGGGGCGTCCACTTCTGTCGATTGAGCATTTATACTCAAATCCGTATGCTCCAAATTAGTCAAACCAACAGACAGTGTAACATGTGATGAACTGCTACCATGTATAACATCTTGATCGGACTCTGCCACATCTCGATGATAAACATGTTCGACGACCTTCCAACCACGTGGTTGTCTAGCAAGGTCTTGAAGGTAGAATACTTGTGTTACTTGTGTCGCCAAGGAATGTATTGGTTATTTCTGTGAAATTCCCTATCAGTCAAAATATGATGTTGGCCCTGGTCAATGTAAGAACGTCTGTTGCGTGTCGTATGGTTCTTAGGGTTAATGGTGTCAAACCATTTACATCGAAACAAGACAACCTTACGGTGGCCGATTTTTTAATTAGGTTTGAGGGGGCTCCCACAGAATTTCTTTGTGTTGAACATATTAATTTCTCCATCCAAGCCCGAGTGTTGAAACTCGTTGCATTGAGTGGTTTGACAGTATTATCGCGTTCATAGTACCACAAACTTCACACGGTTTACCATGCAAGCGGGGTATGTTACATGCATTATAGGTCCACATGCCAAAGAGAATAACTCTTCACTACAGCCGTCTGTCACTTTTTTTTCACGAATCTACGAAAGAGATACAAACAGATTTAGATGAGCAAATAACTCCAAGGTAATATATCTAATGTATTTACCTTGTGATTAAACCACGCGGGAAAACTCGTTTCCACGTTATCAGGCGATTCTCTGCAAAAGTTCATGATATTAGGATAAGTCATCGAGAAAGAAGATTTTTCAAAATAAAAAAAAGGAAGAAACATACTCTCTGTAAGCCAAGATGTCTGCGTCGACTTCAGGACTATTGTTAAGTACAAACCATACAACTGCCTGCCTAACATCTGTAGTCAGCCGAGTTTCTTTCATTCTACCCGTCAGTTTGCATACGGACCGGAACACCTGGAATTTATCTGGTTCTTCTTCAGGCAAACCGTCGTCATTTCTGCCAAGACGATTAAATCTCGTCTCGACATCATCCTTAAGATAACGCGAACAAAAAGTTAATGCTTCTTCTGAAACATAACCCTCCGCAATAGAACCTTCAGGCTTTGCTTTATTTCAGACATAATTCTTTAGCTTCTTCATGTATCTTTCAAATGGAAACATCCACCTGTAGCGAAGAGGGCCACCTAGAATAGCCTCATCGGGTAAATGTATAGCCACATGAATCATTATGTCAAAAAAAGCAGGAGGAAAGATTTTCTCTAACTCAATCATGATACTGATCGATTGTTTTTTAGCTTTTGCCATGTCCTGCTGCATCAAAGTTCGAGCACAAAGCTGCTTAAAGAATAAGCAAAGCTCGATTATAGGAGCTGCAATGTTTTTGGGCAAGTATTGTTGTACTCCATAAGGAAGTAACCGGTGCATCATTATATGACAGTCATGAGATTTCATGCCCGTTATATTGTTATCATCAGCGGTCACTTTTTGCTTGAAGTTGGATCCAAACCCATCAGGTAGTCTAACTCCTTTGATGAATTTACAAAAACGTTTTCTGTTTTCTTCGGTGAAAGAGTACTTTGGATGAGGCTTCACCAACTTCCCGTTTGGTTTTTTTTAACCACAACTCCTTTCGAACTCTCAAAGTTTCCAAGTCTTGCCTTGCCTTTATCGTGTCTTTGGATTTGTCGTTGTCTAACAAGGTATTCAGTAAAGCCTCAAGCGCGTTCTTTTCGATGTGCATGACATCGAGATTGTGTTTTAGTAGAAGAAAGGGCCAATACTCAAGATCCCAAAAGATAGAACGCTTACTCCAATTCAATTCAATATTTCGATTAGGTTTAGGGTTTTTTTAGCAATATCTGGATGTTTCATTCGGGAAAGTCGTAAAGACTTTATTAATTTGTAACTGGATATCCATTTCGGTAAACTTTCTAGGTTTCGGTTTCGGTTCGGGTGAACCATAGAATTCCTTAAATTTTTTCCTTAGTGGATGTAGTGTGCGTAAAAATCTTCTATGACCAACATAAACGATTTTGCTCTTGACAGACATCGATGGAGTGTCCTCGTTACAAGTGGGGCATGCGTGGTAGCCTTGCCCACTCCACCCAGACAAACTACTTCGAGCTGGAAAATCATTGATGGGTACCAAATGACTGCGCTTTCATTTTGGAAATGGTACCGTAGCAGCGTCTTTCGTCCAGACTCCTTTCCATAATTCTTGGAGTTCTTTAATCAAAGGCTGCAAGTAAACATCAATGTCCTTTGCAGGTGATCTAGGGCCGGGAATTAACATCGTCAACATTAAAGTAGTTCTTTATTCTTAACAAATCCACGTGTGGTGTGTTGTATGTTGTCAATATGACCGGCCACATGCTGTAATTTTGACTCATCATGCCAAAAGGATTAAAACCATCAGCAGCCAACCCTAATCGAACGTTTCTAGGGTACTGATGAACTCAGGTCTTCATCTTGTCATAAATATTTCCATGATTTACCGTCACACGGGGTTGATTCATCTTACCCATTTTTTTTTCCTTAGACTTCCAGTAGCATGCCAAGTCATCCACTTTGCTATGTGTTTTGTGTTGAACATACGTTGTAGTCTAGGTGTTAACGGAAAGTAACGCACGACCTTGTTTGCAACTAACTTCCCCTTTGTCTTCTTTGGGTCTTTGTATCTACTCGCTTTGCAGACTGACAAATTAGCATCTTTAGAGTTGTCTCTGATCCCAAATAAAAAAGTAATCATTTATACAATCATGGATCGATTCGTATCCTAACCCGATCTTTTTGTATGTCTTCTTGATTTCATAGTATGACGATGGGAAATTGTATCCTTTGCTAGGGGGACATGCCTTTTGGAGAAGAGCTAGAATCTTGTTAAACCCGGCATCAGTTATTTTATGTAAAGCCTTGATGTGCGAAATCTCTGTTGTAAATTCCAATGTAGTCATATCACAACCCGGGTACAACTTTTAGGTGGACTAGAAGTAATCTCTTTCAAATTGTTTATTTGGACCCGTTTTTTGGGCTGGTAGTTGAGGACAGTTGTTGAGTTGGTGGAGTTGGGACATATTTGCATAAATATCTTCGAAGAACGCATCCATGTCAATGTGTTCAGGTGAATGTGGTACTGGTGGAGGTAGCGGAAGAGTTCGGTTCACCGTGATATTTCCAAGTGGTATAATGTTGGTCAAACCCGTGACTAGATATGTGTACCTCAAGAGTTTTGAGGGTAACAAAATTATCATCACGGTTACAACAGCGACTACATGGGCAACGGATCTTTCGTGTGATGGGGTGCAACAATGGCTCACAATGCTTGATGAATGCAAAAAGACCATCTAAAAATGCATCGGAATTACGATTGGATATAGTGGTCCAACTCTTATCAATTGTCATAACTGCGTTGCAAATAAACATATTCAAATAAATGATTTTTATTTTTTTATACCAAAAGGTCATTAACAAAACTATGAATCAAAAAGGTCATACTAACCAAATGAATATGAACTGTTTTGTTTACCTAGTGCAACTATGGAAGGCAATCCTAACCCACTCTTTGAATGTTTCGTCTCATATATGAATGCGTATAACCGATTTACTATTTGAGCAAATTTCGGCAGCATTTCCCCTCAACTCCCCAAATATGTGTTTAAAGACATATTCGTAGGAGTAAAGGAGAAACACTGTCGAAATCATCTCAAATAGTAAACCAATTATACGCATTCATATCCTAAATGAGACAAAACATTCAAAAAGCAGTCCCAAACAGGGGACTTTCCGAAATTAATTTCTAATAAATTAATTTCGGACGGGTTTTCTATAGGTTGATTAACTTTGGACGGGGATTTTCCGAAATTAATCACTAAAATCCTAAAACATTCCTAAAACAAATTAATCACTTAAGAATATATGTGGATTATAAGCAAATCCAAACAACCCTTTAACAGCTTATAAGCTGGTTAAAAACAGCTTATAAGATCAATGGAAAACTAATGATGAGAGTGGGACCCCTCGTTCTCAGTCTGGATGGAAAACTTCTTGGGACAAGAAGGATGACAAAAAAGATCAATGTGCATCCCGAGTGGAAGATTCTTCAAACACTAACCAATGGGGCAAAAAGGAAGCTGGATCATCTCCTCCTTCATCTGGTAAATGGGCTGCAAAAAGAAAACTAATGATGAGAGTGGGACAAGAAGGACGACAAAGAAGATCAATGTGCATCCCGAGTTGTTGATTCTTCAAACACTAACCAATGGGGCAAAAAGGAAGCTGGATCATCTCCTCCTTCATCTGGTAAATGGGCTGCAAAAAGAAAACTAATGATGAGAGTGGGACCCCTCGTTCTCAGTCTAGATGGAAAACTTCTTGGGACAAGAAGGATGACAAAGAAGATCAATGTGCATCCCGAGTGGACTTGTATTATTATTTGGGTAATAAGTACGCTATAAAGAGACTGGCTCTTATAATTTCAGCACCACATGTGTCTTATATTCATGTCTAGCTCAACTCTGCAAGGGTGTGTGTTCGGAGTCGAAATAAAGGACAGTAGGTCACCGGACCCAACTTTTTATCCTACATGTAACCGGTGTCATTTTTTTTACCAACTAATAATTTTAAAAAAAACCCTTCATCAATTATGATCACTACACCTCAAAAGAGAAAGAAGCTTGATCATCTCCTCCTGTTCATCTGGTAATTATGGGCATTGCAAAAAGATAAACTAATTATTGAGTTGTGGGACCCCTCGTTCTCAGTCTAGTATTGGAAAAAGAATTTTGGGGACAAGGAAGGATGACAAAGGAGAATCAATGTGCACTCCCGAAGTGGACTTGTATTATTATTGGGGTAATTAGTTCGCTTTAAAGAGACATGGCGTATTATAATTTACAGCACTAACATGTGTCTATTTTCATGTCTAGACTCACTCATGCAGGGTGTGTAGTACGGAGTCGAAATAAGGACAGTAGGTCACCGGACCGACTTTGTTTGTATCTTACATGTAACCGCTGGTGTCATTTTTTTCTACCAAATCTAATAATTTTAAGAAAAAACCCTTATCATTAATGATCATACACCTAAATTGTCACTACTTTTACTTTCATCCATCTAAAATAATCTTTAGACAACACCATTGTGAATGCGGGTTGAAGAACAAATTCTTTGGACTAAGACAAAAATCGTGGAAGAAGCTTCAAGATCTAATCCTACAAAGAAGTGGATGTGTTATGAACGATTTATTGATCACGAGCTTCCTGCATACACAAAACGTGTACAAGAATTTGTTTCTACGAAATTTATGTAGAGATCAAACAGTTAAAGATGATGAATAGAAATGTTAATGATAATGCTTTGTATTAAAGCGCATAAATGGGGGTCGGGGGGAGAATAGGGGAGAGGGGGGGGAGGGAGGGAGAGAAAGAATTGAAAGGGTGGAGTTTGACTATGTTAAAAGTCTAAACAAGAAGTTTATAATATAATTATGTTAGTGTTGACCATGGTTGTTGGCTTTCTTTGTTTTGTGATTGCAATGTTTGTATTATTCTAAAGTTATGTATCTTGCTGTCGAATTATGTTAAAAAATTTGGGTAGCTTTCAATGACATGTATGTTTTGTGGTCATTAATGTAATATTTAGATTTATGAAGTTGTAATGTTTTGTGCCATTAAGTATATGTAATGTTTAAGTCATTTTGGATTATTCCACTATTGAAAAGACATGTTATGTACACAAAATACAAGATGTGTTTTGTGCCAGAGAAGCTTGACCGCACCATAGCAATCGCAATAAATGAATATAAATATGACTGCACCATGCCTTTGCATTAATGAAAAGATTGATTTCCTACATGAATCAGTCTGATGCTAATTAGTATTACTGATTCTGTAGTGATGTGATTACGGGTACTTGTTCCAACAAACCACAAGTAACTGTGGCTATTTGTACTGAGCAACTCGACCACGGGATGTAGGTATACGATCGATAAAATCATTTCTGTAAAGTGAATGAAAGTCATATATTTTAATTCCCTTTGAGACACTAGCAGTACCAATGTAGTTCTCTTCATGATCAAAGGTCTGCAATAAAATTCATGTCTGCAATATATTTATTTCATAGTGAGTATTTTCATGGCTGCAAGTGATTCTCCTGTTTCCAGGTCTGCTACTTATGTTCTAGGTCTGCAATAAATATATTTGTTAGTAATTCCAGGTCTGCAAGTGATTCTTCCATTTTCTGGTCTGCTACATTTGATCATTTATAGTGGGTTTTTCATGGCTGCTGCAAATATTGCTATGGTGCAGTCAATATCTATATTTAACAAAAGGGGTAATTAAAGTGCCTTCAAACCCGGCACTTCTAGTGCTTTGTTAGTAGGAATGGGTCGAGACACGCACGTTCTAGTGCTAATATTCTAATAGAGGATTTTAGTTGAATTGTTTATAAGTCTCCATGTGCGCGAGCATGTAACGTTATTTTAAGAACCACAAAAGCACCCACTGCATTTTTTACCCATTTGCAGACTTAAAACCAAACTACCGCCTTTGTAAAACCCAAACAAATATGCATACCAAAAGCCCTTTATAAGACCAGCCATTTGCAGACTTGAAACCCAACACAGTAGTTGTAGAACCTCGAGCATCAATGAATAATTGTGTATTAGTACTTTTACGGCTCGGACATTGCAGACTTAAAACAAACAATCAGTATTTGTAGTAGAGACAAATATAACAAAAATATAACCACGTTGATGTAATATAAATGCTCCTATGTATGACTAATTAGAAAAAAGTATGCCAATTTGAGCTGCAGATCCCATAACTTGTAAACCCTGAGAACATATACCTAATGGGAAAGAAGAATGGTAGCCATTTCAAAATAACAAAAAAAAATGACCATTTGAGCTGTGACAAGTCCCCAATATTGCAGACGAAAAACCTTGGTAGAAAACCATAAAGACTGCTGGACTAAAACCTTGCACAAACACATTAGTTGCAAGCCACTGAAATAGTTACATGGTTGGTTGTAGTTGTGTTAGATAAGTACGCATCTCATCAAGTATAAGTAGCCACATAGCTAAATCGTTACTAGATTCGACATGTGATGTGGTGTCAAACGGGTCGCACTTAATGTGCAGACGCATTATAAAAATTGGACATTGAGTGGGTGTTTAAACGGGGTGACTTATGTGCTGATCTAGAGGTAAAGTGCTTTAATGTAAACTTGATTCATACAGAAACATAAACTTCACTGCATCATAGCAAACATTCTGATCTAAACACCATTTAGAAACTTAAAACATTAATCCATGAGACAAATAAAAATACATCCATACAACAATTACGTGCAATTCCACAAGTAAACAAAAAGAGGCATTGAAGTGGCTTGTAAAGGCATCATTTCGTAATGTTGTAGTTCAGAGCATGGAACATCATCTCATTCTAAATTAATTGTTTCTGTGCACAAATACAAGAGACAAAAAGGAGCACAAAATTTGTAGACAGATTTAAATGCTACTACACTGTTGCTCCAAATTTTCGACATTGTCTCTTTTGAATACCTAGAAACTGGCATGGATTTTTTTCCTATTTTCAGAAGCTGTGTGTGTTTCCAACAATCTTCTTTCACTCTTTCCCCTTGGTCTGACAAAGCTACCGGCTGCTCCTATTGGATTAACTTGGACAAATGATGTTGTTGGAGTAACTTGGACAGCTGCTGGGATGTTTGATTTGTCTTAGTAGCCAACTGTATGTAATTTTAAGTGGTTTAGTGTTCGAGATGTATGTTTTCAATTGGTAGGTAGAGTAATGAAGTTATGTTGTTGTGAATCGTATATGTTTAGTGTTTTTTTTGGTTGCTTTAAGATGGTTGTATGAGGGTTTAAAATTATGTTTTTTGATTTTGTTAGTAGTGTAGTGTTAGTTTGGTAGGTGGGCTGTTCTATAGTATCTTAGTAAGGTATGGTAAGGTAGTTTAGTACGTTGTAGATTATACGTTTAGGTTTGTTTTTTTTTTTTGTTTTGTTAGGTTTTAGTGCTGCTGGGATGTTTGATTGCATTCTTGTTGTTTGTGACCGTTGTGTTGTTGGTTGTGCTTCAATTGTATCACTATGTAGGCGTTGACTTGTTTGTACTATAATATCAGAATTATCAATTGTGTCTAATGTAAATTGTCGCTCATTCAACCCAAACCATCTCCCAGACCTTCCTAGTCTTGTAGATGGTGCTACCATTTGTATTAAACTTAACTCTCTTTCCACCCCTCTTAGTCGTACTAGAGGTTGCACTTGATCCACCAACTTCAAAGGTTGCAAACCCCCCAGTCACATTCATAGCCACATCAGGTTCATCCACTAAAGATGTTGATTCAACATCTCTATTTTTCTTAGGTCTACCTTTAGTTCTTGGTGACTTAGGTGGTTTATCAACCTTAGTATTAGTACAACCTGCCTTATTATGTCCTTTTTTGCCACAATTTTGACAAGTCATTTCTACCCCAGCCCTAGAAATCCTATTTGTATTTTTTGATTCACCAAATCTCCAATCTCATGTAACTTAATTTCTGGATTTTTCCTAATCTTAGGACCAAAGTGTTTTCCTATCCATCTATAGTTAATAAGAGTTCCGTACTTGAAGTTTCTGACACAAGTAAGTTCATCATTCAATGAAATAACTTGAAAAGAAGCTTCAGTAGTCATCATCTTACCATAACATCTCCAAGGGCATTTGCTACCCTCATCCCTAGCTACACTTGGGTACTTGTTAAACTTGGTTTGTTTTCCTAATGATTTATCCTTGATATTTTCTTGTCTGAACCCAAATAGTCCAAGTTATGACAGATGGGTATGATTTGGCACCTCTAAGTCTATGTTGTTGCAAGCTAAAATATTTCGGAGACTCTTGGTTTTGTGACAATGTGAGACCTTATAGTTACGTCTCTGGTTTTCATGTTCATAAAAAGCTTACTTAATTGTAGTTGCAGTTTTGTCTTTTTTTCTTGTCATATAACAATCAGGGGCGGAAAATTATGTAGATAAAAGTTTTCGAACTTTTGAGGTATTTTCT